>JALJEE010002181.1:0-83078 GCA_023231475.1 Seison nebaliae
AAATTTATTTCCTTCGTTTTTACAAACTGAGGAATTATTAATTGAGATGAGGAAAATGTTTTAGATGCAAACCTCTTAAGTTTAAAAAAGCTTGTTTAAGTAAAAAATTATATACCTACCAATGTGTTTTATATTGTGAAGGGACGGAGTATGATAGAGGACATAAGAATCAAAAAAGGAATCATAATAGAAAACCTTTTGCGTAGTTCAATGCTTAACTATATGGAATAAGCATCACTCTATCGCATACGATTAAACATAAACTGATTTTAAAAAATTGAAAGATACTAAAAATTAAGAAGCAAATTAAAAAGTCAATCTTCCTCATTTAGTAAATCAGACCTTCTTAATAGACAATAAATACACAAGGAATTTTTGGCAAAATTACAATCTTTTAAATTGATCACTTTCTGATTTCTTTCTATTTTTCAAATGATATTTATTGACCACTAGAAATATTATGTAATAATGTGTACAATTTTTAATTGTGCTATCTTTTATCAATTGAAGGTAACGATCATTAACCGTTTGCGTTGTGATATTTCGTTTATAAATAAATAAATCTACTCAGAATATAGATTTTTGTACCTCTTTTCCGACAAAGACGTATTTGGTTATTTTCCAATCTTCGCATGTTCGATAAAAACTTTCTCCTTATAGCGGATTCGAACTTCGAACTATTTCATTTTTTTTCGCGTTTCTTCCCACGTACTTATGAGAGACATATAAATAATAATATATAAATATAATAAATTATAAAATATAATACCTAACCATATGCGTCCTATACGGTTTGTAAAGGGTTAAACTATTATTCGGATTCATAAGATCGGTTTTACTGGAAAATTTTTAGTTATAAGTAAGCTTAGGAATTCTATGAGACCCTAAAGAGAGAGTATACCAAGATATTAAGTTAAATAATCAATTTTTTAAATTCTCCGTACTTAATTTCCAAAGGAATTATTTCATAACAAATTGAGATAATTAACACAGTTAATAAAAATAAATATCGAATTATTATAATTATTATTTCAGACTATAAAAGGAAAGAAAAACTGAAAAAATTTCAATTCGATTATTTGCGCGTTAGTGAGAAGGTTTAATTTTGTTTTATTCTTCTTTGACTATATTTTTTTAATAACAGTGAACGAAATCACTAACGCGCCTTTGTCCATAACGAGTCTAGCAAAAGTCGCAGTGGAATATCGTTACCACTTAGCGGAATTGGGATATCAAACGGTCAGGTACCGTCCAATGGTTTCACATTCTCAATGGTAACCATTGGACAGTTACCGAGACTTGTTCCTCATCGTATTGTCCAGATATGTTAGGTAAATCGAGTCTCCCACTTGCAGATGGCTAGATCTGATAAAGGACCAGAAAATAAATTAAACAGTTTGGTCTCTCATCTGATCTAATAACCACAGGGTTATTTGTATACCTAACTACTATAAATAAGTTTACACATACTATCCGATATTATGAATTATCTCCTGATATTCAATATTGAAACAATTCATATTTTCATAAGTTCGGACAATATCCTTGACAATTTATCGAAAATCTCTCATAAAGTAAAATTATTTTATCAACGATAATAAAGACGAAATTATAAAACTATTTATAATTCTATATAAATAAATATCAAATTAAACAATTATTATCTGATATAAATTTATTCTACTAATAAACTAAATAAACATCTTTAGTAAATAGTCATTTTTGCTTAAAGTTTTTAATAAATAAGTTGATTCAATAATTTCACAACGCTAAATGTAATAAGTGGCTGTAAAGTAAAGAATTGAGGATCAGTTTTACTTATCAGCCGTCTCAACCAATGATGTTCTATACGTTTTTCATCAGACTTTTAGAAATTAAAGACATCAGTGTCAATGAGAAAGATGTTAAAAATAAACTTCCAATTTATATTGTTTCCCGAACATTTTCATCATGTCACCATTTTTTTGAAGTGAAAATAAATATTTTCTTTCAAATTTCCTTTTCCACCAAATTCCACTAAAGAATTAAATTTTAAAATTACTATAAAATATTTCTCATTTAAAATGAAAACTTGTCCTTATCGAAATTAGAAGAATCTTTTAGATCTTGTTCATTAGAATTCTTATTGAAATAATAAGTATAATAATTTATCCGAATCCACTTAGGTCCAAATGTATCATTTTTGAATGGATCACCATCCAATAACGGCATAACTTTAAAAAGAAATGATATTTTCAATGAAAAACAAAAGAAAGAGAACCATCTGATGGATTATGTAATATACGATGACAGAAATTAATCAACCATTGATTATGTGCATATGATGATAATGCAGCGAACCACATTTGCCAATCTAATCGAGGTTGATGAGGAATAAGGAAAGGCAATTTTCGATTGACATCTCCAGGTTTATATTTGAAATGATATTCTTTCCATTCATATTCTCGTGGTTCATCATCTTCTCTGGGAGTTATGGGAAGAATCTCAAGATTTTCATTCGTTCCCTCAACAATAATTTCTGGTCTACCACCAACTCCAGTCATTCTACCAAAAAATAATTATTAATTTTTTCAAGGAAATTAAACCGTCGAAATAATCCATAAGATCTCGCTATATGGAATGGAGCAACATTCATATACGTCTTATAAATTTTGGTTGATACGACTGGTAGTGGTCGATTATTAATAGCAGAATAAGGAATCTGAAGATGATTAAATGATTAAATTCTTAATTTAAAAAAATTTGAACTAAAGTCATGAGAAAAATAAAAATTGCCATAATGAAAACGAATAGATTATTCATGACACGAAATCCATTTTCAATAGAAAACGATAATTCTGCGAAAGTTCTAAAAAAAGAAAATTGATTTGGTTGATGAATGAATGAACGACTAACATGTAGAAATGATAGAGACAATAATAAGCGAACCAAATGACAGATAAAACGAGTGATAAATTCAATGAAATTGATGTGAATTTTGTGAATTGTTCTTGAGTGAAATCTTTTGAGAAGAATGTTAAGATAATGGAAGATATAATGACAAACTGATTTTTGTGTCGATTTTCGTAATCGATGTCAAATTAGTTATATTGAAATAGTTTTTCGTCAAATACAAAGTAATTGTAAGAAAAATGAGCAATGAAGAGTAATTAATGATCATTAATAATTTTCGATTTGAAATGAAAAGATGATTATTTCCTGAAAAGAGAATTATTTAAAGATTGGAAATTAGGTATTAGGTTATAAAAGAAAAATTACCTGAATCGAAATTCAAGAGTGAAAGAGAAAGAATAATTGTCAAAATATTGAAGAAATTATAATTGCCAGTAAGAATGATGAGAATCATCAGAACTATCTAGAAAAATGAAGAAACTTTAAAATATTTGAAAAAAAAATTTTCTCTCTAACCTGACTCCACATACAAATTACTCGATGTAAATAAAATGGTGAGAAGATGAGAAATGGTAAGACGATTTCGATATAATAAACAAGCACAGTCGATAAATGATGGAATGATTCGTTAAAAAAATGAACATTCCACGCTAATTTCGATGGGATACATTGTGATTGATAATGCCAATCCATTGCTGAATTATGGAATAAAATTATTTCTATGAAATTTCCATCAAATGAAAACCTGATAAATTCCACCAGGCCGGACATTGAGATTTCAATTTAACGATACCTGAAGCATACATTAATCGGAAGAAGAGCCATCTCATCAGATAAATGATAATTTGTTGGTGTGGTCGATTGTCGGATGAGTTTGATGTCCAATCGGCTAAGAATATGGTAAGGAATCCACTCTCCAATAGAAGTATATCCCTTGAATAGAATTGAAGGAATAATTAAGAGGAAAAGAAAAGAACCATTGGAAAGATAAGAAAGTTTGTCCCACATAATATACGGACAAATATAACAACCATAAAATGAAGAAAATCATTCGACATCTCAATTGATTAATCAGGAGAGAAAGTGTCGAAATGACCACGCCAAATAGCACAAAAATATCGAGATATTGATACGGAGTCAATAAACGATACGTATTCGACAAATACAAGATGAGTGTGGGTGTCTTCCAGAATTGTTTCAAGGTAAAATTCTCCCAATTTAAATGTTTGACCGGTAAAATTCCATTATCACCAAAAAGACCTAAAATCATCCATAATGAGAATGGGAGAGAAGTGGAACAAACCGGGCAACTGATGATATATGGATGAGAATGCGAATCCATAAACGAGAGAGATGCACCATAATAACGAATCGACAGTGATATATACCATTAAGCCGATCACTTGAATGGTGGGATGAAAAAGGAAAAATATTTTTTTGTGATAACAAAAGCTTAAAATTTGAATATAAATAATAATTTTTAAATTTCACAAAATTATTCTTTAACATCGAATATGGACGAAAAAATCATTGGATAGTAGATGTCATTATATTCAATTAATTCTTAAATATGCGCATTCGTTAAATTAAGGAAATTTGTAAGTTCAGTGCGAACAATCATATCCAATTACATACATATAAGACAAATATAGAGAGGCAGAGCAGAAATAATAAGAATAATTTTTTGTGTTTTATTTCTTTCTGGGTGGAAGAAGAAGAAGAGGTAAGTCCGTTCAAATTTCATTCATAAAATTCAAATCGTAAATAATTCCTTTTTTTTTGATTTATATTATTCATCATTCATATTAACACATAGAAAGATGATTTGGTGTATAAATAAAATTCTTCCTGAATTTCGTTTTTCCTTCTGGAATTCCGTTTTTTTTCATCATTTCCTTTTTTCTTCTGTTCAATACATTCGGAAACTAAAATAATTTTTATGATATTTGTTATTCAGTTCTTACCCAATTTTCACTATAGTAACTGTTTGTTTTGGTACGAGAAATTTTTGGGAACTGTAAATTTAAAAAAAAAAATTTTTTTCAATTTTCATTTAGACAAATGTTCATTTAATACATGTCTTCATTCAATTCGATGAATGCTAATTCAGTTAGTGGTGTAGTGACGAATGGTAGTGTTCTGGGTGATCTGACAGTCGATGGAGTTGTAACATCTTTCTATAAATGGATTGATGAACATTTATTAACATTCTTATTCGACACAGGATCCGAACCGTCTACGAGAACTATCGCAGTTACAGCAACAGCAGCGGCCGGACTAACAGCGATAGCAGCTTATTATTACGGTCTATTCATGCATCTCTTTCCCAATGAGGATTTGAGTACGATATGTCGTCCAGCAATGACAGAAAAGGAGATTGAAGACGCGTTAGCTGAATCGGATGAAGTGAACAATTTTCTCATCGAACCACATAATTTTAAGGATGTGAAACGATTAGCGAAACATCATCAATATGTGAATGAACGAATGAATAAATTGAAACCATATTCGATTATGGGATTCTTAAGGAATTTCCAGACATTACCATTAGGAGTTGCGAAAGAGAAAGTTCTTCTTAAAAGTGCATTCGATCAACAAACGGATGATAAAGAAATGCACATGAAAAAGAGAATTGAAGAAGAGAAGAAATTGGTGAGAACAGCAGGAGTTTTCGATTATAGTGAAATTCGAATAACGAGTTTATTGAACATTGACGGATTGTTATCATATTTGCCGAATGTGAAGAATTTATATGATAATTATGTTTATGGATTCGATATCTCGAAGAATGGGAGATGTCTCGGATATTATGATGATGGAGTGAAAGGATATTCATATTATTCTTATTCTCAAGCTATTACAATGGGAAATGAATTTGGTGACGGATTATTGACATTGCCTAACATCCTTCCAGGAAACAATACGAAAATCGGAATTTATTCTATGAATCGACCAAAATGGACAATAACAGAAATAGGTAATCATCGTCATGGAATGGTATTAGTTCCTCTATATGATACATTAGGAGATGAAGCGATCGATTTTATTGTGAAGGAAACAGAATTGAAAGTGATCGTCATCGATAAATTAGATAAATTACAGAAATTATTTACACTTGCTCAATGGGATATAAATAAAGAAGGTAGTCAATTCAATGAAGCTCATTATGTTTTAATGGATTGGGATGAATTAGATGGAGAAACAATCAAACAATTAAAGAAGACAGCTGATGATATGAATGTGACACTTCATTCTTTTAAACAAATCTGCGAATTTGGAAGGAAGAGACCTTCCGAGAAACATTTGGCCGGTCTTAATGAAATTGCTACTATCTGTTATACTAGTGGCACGACTGGACCACCGAAAGGTGTCATGTTAACCCACGAAAACTTATTGGCTGTGGTAGTGGGCTGTTGGTACAACCTCCGAGGAATTTTATATGGAACAGGTGAAATCTTAATTTCTTACTTGCCTTTAGCTCATATGTTCGAACGATCTATAGAAGTTTAATAATTTTTTGAAAAATTTTTATAAGATTTTTCTCTTGAAAATTTTCTGTTTGTGCAATGGATAGGCATTTCTGTTTATGCAAGGTGGAGCAGTTGGTTATTATCGAGGAAATGTTAAAGCGTTAATGGAAGATATGAAAGTAATGCATCCAACAATTTTTCCAACCGTTCCTCGTCTCTTGAATAGAATGTACGACAAAATTATAGATACTGCTTCATCATCGAAAGTGAAGAAATCTTTATTCAAATTTGCATTTTCTCGAAAATTGAAACTTGTAAGAAAGTTTAATTTGTTTTCAATACTAATAAAATAAATTTACGGTTTTATAGAGGAATAGTCACAACAGATACAATGTGGGACAAATACGTTTTCCATCGAGTCCAACAATCTCTTGGGGGAGAAGTTAAATTCATTGTTACTGGAAGTGCTCCATTATCACCAAGTGTTTCAATAATTTTTCATTTATTTTTATTAATAATAATTTTCTTCTTTTTCAGGTTCTCACATTCACTAGAGTAGTGACTGGAGCTCATGTATTGGAAGGTTATGGTCAAACGGAAATCGCAGGGATTTGGGGTGTACAAATACCTGGAGAAGTAACATGTGGGAATGTTGGAGTGCCATATGTGTGCAATTATACGAAATTGATCGATATTCCTGAAATGAATTATTATGCCACTTCAAATCGAGGAGAAGTTCAATTTAATTAATTTTTAAATTATAATTATTATTTATATGAATGAAGGTGTGTATTAAAGGAACAAATGTGTTCCCGGGATATTTCAAGAATCCTGAAAAAACGAAGGAAGTGATCGATGAGGATGGATGGTTACATACCGGCGACGTCGGAATGTGGACTGAAGATGGATTATTGAAAATTGTTGATAGGAAGAAACATATTTTCAAATTGGCACAAGGAGAATATGTAGCACCGGAGAAGATAGAGCAAATTTATATGCGTCATCCATTAATCGCTCAAGTCTTCGTTTATGGCACGAGTCTTCAAAGTTATTTGGTTGGATTGATATTTCCTGATTTTGAAGCATTACCACAATGGATGAAAGACAAAGGCGGAAAATTTGGTTATAGTGAATCGAAAAAAGACAAGATCTTTGCGACAGATGAATTTCAAAAATTTCTCGTCGATGATATGACGACGATGGCGAAACAAGCCGGATTAAATACATTCGAAACGGTTTTTTTTCTCTTTTTTTCATTTTTAAATTTTAAAATTTTTTTTCTTCTTCAGATTAAACGATTCCGAATTATCGATGAAGCATTCAGTATCGAAAACGAACTATTAACTCCAACATTCAAAACAAAACGTCCACAAGTTCTGAAGAAATATGATAAATTATTAAATTCGATGTATGATCGTGCATTCGATTAATTGGAAATTGATGTGTTTAAAACTAACCGATTAAATGATCACATATATTCCCAACTTTCATTTCATATTTAATCACCGTTATTCTTATTATAAATCCATTAATTCCAATACATCATATTGAAGAATTTTCTTTTGTAAAATTTCTTTTTTACCATTTTCTTCCTTTCGTTATTTCATTTAAATGATAATGTTTTCATTATATTCCTTTGAAAGTCGTTTTGATTGTTCCAATTAACTTTTGTTCCGATATTCCATTTTTTCTCTCCTTGTGTCAATCACCAACTTCGTTATTTCTCCTCAGCCACCACCAACACCACATATGTATTGCTTCATCCACAATTTCGATTATGTCGTATAATAAATTTCATTATAATATATTTTAATTCAATTTAAGTCACAATTTAATGTATGGTTCATTTATATTAGATGTAATAATGAAGTACGACAATTAAATTTCTTTATTGGAAAACAAACAAAATTGTGTTAGAACAAAACTTAAATTTAAGTGATTTTTTTCTGTGGAGAAGTTTGAGGAAAAAACATTTCCTTAATTCCATCTCTAATAGATTTTGACATTAATATTCAATTTTTATAATGATGTCTGCGCGTAATCGAAAGTGAATTTCATTTGTTAGAGTTTAAACTGAAAATTCTGTTAAAATAAGAGAATAGGAGAAATATGGAATTGTAAAGATAAAAGGAATTTTAATGATTAAGTAATGATTTGTGACATGAGAATAATTAGTATCAATAATATTCTTCACGTTCAATTACTTTCCACTATTGGAGAATGGAGAACTTCCAGTTTAATTTCCTTTCTTTAATTCACTTACCTGGATATTTGTGAGGGTAATATTGGGAGAAAGTCCAGGTCCAAAGTTTTCATCATTAGTCATATCGAATGAATAATACTAAATGTTGTGTAACGATTATAATTTATTTAAGTATTCTATAAATCAATAGAAATCATAAAGAGAATGAGTCAATATATGAGACATTTATCTTTTCTGCAAGTGAAATATGTGATGCATGACTTATGCAGTTTATTAGTCATTGATAATCATTCCAGCTGAAGATGCCTCGATATTTCGATGGAGACGATATAAATTGGAGACGTTATCTTCTTCCAAAAGATATTTCATTTTCCATTCGTGATTCTCGTTAATTTTCAATCTATTCTCTGTCGCGTCTTCTCGTTCTGGAGATGGAATGAAGAAAGTATATTTTATGGTCATTAAATTAAATTATTCATTTAGTCAGTCGTTTCGAGAGTGTCTGTGAGGAATCGTAAAATTTTACGATGTGATAAAGAGGAAATGAATGAAATTGTAATAAATTACCTGAAATACGAAGACCGACATCATCAATATTTAGCGCACCATTGCCAGTTACGATTAAATACCGTCCTGAATAATTAATAAGGTCATCAATCGTTGTAATAGCGTTGCCATTTATAGTATAAATGTAGTGGATGGGATCGTAGGACAAGAGAATGTTAATCTTCTTTTCTAATTCACTCGAAATTGTTTCGTCATGGAACGGAGAGATTTTGGTAAATGCCACGCGAATCTCTTCGATAAACTTATCTAGATTTTTCGTGTTTTCTTTATGAATGAGAAGTGAAGCGAATGGTCGTCGTATATTCAATAATTGTTCTTCATCACTCATACTCAGTTTTTCATTAGATACTGATGCACTAATGGCACGTATGAGATAAACCAGCCGAGGTAATGGTACAGTCGACACATTCTCTTTATTCATCGTTTGTTTGGGAAGATCATTTTTCTTTTCTTCATTTCCGTTCCTCTTTCTCTCCAATTCTCTCAATTCGTTCATCGTATATACTGACGATAGAGTATCGATATCTAATACAGTTCCATCTTCCGTTCCCGTCAATTCATCACGTTCAATGAAATCGGCAAACAATTCACTAAAATATTTTAAGCGGACGAACTTTTCATCTTTTCCTCTCAATCTAGTGTCACACTCCTTCTCCTTTGACAGCAATTCGTAGTACAATGATGTATCCTGCATGTCATACAACACTTTCGAATCATTCCTCAACTTTCTTTCTTCTTCTTCTTCTATCGACGATTCGGATTCACTTATCGACATTCTCCCCGTTTCCATGACAACCACACTTCAATAGTCCTCTTCAAGCTTATATCTTCAACACCCACAATTGGAGTGCCACTGTAATTTCTTTCAATTTAACATGTCCTTCCCCCCCTACAACACCACTCACCTATCATTCCAACTAATCTAATTATGACTACTACTATGAATGGATGTACTTATCAACCGAAATTCATTTTTACCTCCCTCTTGTTTCCATGGAGGATAGATAACGAAACATTTATTGGATTCATTTCTCTTCAACTAATAAATTCCCTTCTATTACTAGAACTAATAAAGGATTATTTATTAGCAATTTATCCGAACACAATTTCATCTTAAACTCAATTTATCGAAGAAATTCCTTAAAGTAAATAAGGACATCATCATGAAGATGATTAGTTGAATAATCATGTATTATGCATATTCCAACGCACACACATCTCTAATATTTGTTTTCGTTTTAACTTCAATCTCCAATTTTCCTTCTCCCAATTCATTGTTGAATTAGTGAAATGAGAAATAGTTGAGGTAGTTATCTCATTCATGTTCCCAATTTTTTTATAGTTAGTTGACGAATGTGTCAAATTAAGAAGATTCATGATATTTCATTGAAATGAATAAATTTCGAATAAATTAAAATTTCATAAATCCATCTTCGCTCCTCCAATTTCAGTTGTACGATAATTATCTTTAAAACAAACGGATAACTGATGCAAATTAAATCAGTTTTTTATCTTTCAAATTAATCGAAAATTTATTGAGTCTCAACTATCCTCCGATAGTCAATAAACGAGTGAATGATATACTAATTTGATTTTAATTCGCCTATAAATTATTTTCTACATTCAGACTTTCTCCTTTATAATTTCCTTCAATTCACACTAGTAAGATGATTAATTTTTTCTCGTTCAATCTTCGTCCAACACTCCATTCGATGTTGGTGTTGTTGTTCGCAAAACATTTTTCTTTCCAATGGGAAATGTATTTCATGTCAAATGATAATCGTTTCCAATAAAACTCTCCTCTAATAAAAATAATGAGAAATAATACAATTATACATATATGGTAATTGTATGACATAATCGTAATTTGTTTTATAAAAAATTTTCGATTCGATAGAACGAAAATTAATTCTAACAATTTTGTAGGTGAAAAAAAAGAAACTTTTCAAAAAAAAATAATTTCTTCTTCTTTTCCAATTACGATATTCTTTTCACTCCATCAACCATTAATTTGTCAAACCAAAACTATCTTCAACAATCTCTCCGAGTCTGTAACACTCATCAATTCTTCCTCTTCTTCTTTTCTCACAGACTTCAAACAATCGAATTCGATGAATAGAATCGAATGAAATTCTATCGAACCGAAATTGGAGAAAGCAGAAATTACTGATACAAATTTGAAGAATGGTGAAGGGAAGTTGAATAATGAGGAGAAGTGTAATGATTTGGGATTATGTAAAGTTATCTTCGATTATTGACAGTTAATATAATTTTATGTAATTGTTAATTATGCCCATCAAGTGCATAATGAGAGTGATGAGTGAGATGATTATATTTGTTATTGCTTTGTCATTTATGAGTTGTGTTAATATTTTAATTGGGAAATGTCATGATCATCACATTCTATGTCAATTCCGTCCATCTCAACTTCTCCTTCTTTCTTTCTACTTTCATTCTCCGTCGTCATTCAAAAACGATTCATCCGATATTTCCACATCGATCGACGTGTTTATTGAAGAATAGTTAAAGGTTTTGTTGAAATGGAACATATCAAATTTCTAAATGAATTATTCTCAAAACTTCCTTCCAACCATCTACACTTCGGCTTTAGTCAAATCAAATATTTTCCTTTTTCGTCCGTAGCAACCGACATTTCACCATTTCTCCTTCGCACAGAATCTTAAAAGAAGTTCGTTTCGTAGAGAGTGGGGTCCGTTCTTGTTATTGTTACTGAATCGGCGATTCACATAAGGTAACATAGAATGGTGATAAAAGGAATGTGCTTACACTTCCTGTGCAATGTAAATGTTTCCAGTAAACTCCAACTGGTTAAATGGAGAATTAATTGGTTTTCTTCTTCATTTTCTAGGAGGAGAACATATTCTACATAGCCATATTCATTCCAATAATATTTTCTTTTCTTTTAACATTTCTATTTAATCTAATAACATTATCGATAAGAAATGGTAGAGACATGGAGAAATGTGCAACTCTCCAACTGGTGTGGCTCTTATTTTTAGCAGATTGTCGACTATTCAGAATATCAAACGGTAGAATGATTACTTGATTAAGTGAAACTAGTAGAAGAAGAATTCTTATTTATTCACCAAAATCGATTTATTCAAGGGAAAAATCGTTTTTACCAAACACATCAATCTTTTCATTCAGACGTTTTCCACTTGAATAACTTCTCTTTCTCCTCTCCCCACCATCGAGAAGGTCATCCATAATTAAACTCAATTCAAACGTATCGGACAATGGAATTGTTGCAAATTGAATTTTAATTATCTTATCGTCCAGCACGTCATCCAATCTTGTGTCGTAATGGTCGTGAATAATCATTTTCAATAAGTTTCATTTTCAATAATTCGTTTCGTTTATTGACCATATTGGGAAAAACATATTTGTTCACTGAATACCAATTTGCTATTAACCAAATCAAACATTCTGTCTTCGAATTCGTATTCTATTCTTTCTTTCTTTCTTTCCCGTCGATTAATTTACAATTTCTTCATTTTTGGATTTTGGATAACTATTTCAATAATTTTTTTTCCTTTCATGATCTTCTTTCCCTTCAACTTCTTCCCCCTCAACTAACTTCTTCATCAAAAATTCGAACGATTTTTTTCCTTCGTGTTTTCTGAATGAAAATTTGATTGATGATGAAAGCGTTCAACGAATATGGTTTTTTTTTTTGAATATAATATCCTAATAATCGAGAACATATTAAGCGAACGATATGTTTGAATGGAAATCTTTTTTTTCATTGTTCCTCTCATTATGGGAAAAAAAGAAAGGAAAATCGAGTGCACCACATAAATGAGAAGACCAAAGAAATTACTTAGCATTTGCCTTCAAGTCAAATTTTTCCGTTCTATATTCCCAATTTCAATAATGTCGATTATGTCGATTATTGTCTTTGATAATTGTAATAGAAGTTACTATTAGTAACTTTATGTTATCCGCATTACCATGAAATGTATTTAAACGAAATTACTTAAAAGATTTTTCGATGAAACATGAAAACTTTTTATATTTTTAAAAATTAATAATTACAGGTCTGCAAATCTCAAAGAAAATCGTCCTTGCACCATTTGGAAAGTTAATCAGTTTTGTGCGAAAAAATCATCCTAACTTAAGATGATCAGTATTAGATCATCTAATTTAGATGGAGTTATTTTGAAGCGTTACCGTTTATTAATCGATAAATTATCCAAACAGAATTTTGTTTTAACTTTTGTACGGTGAAAAAAAAAATATTAAAAATGCACCTTCTGTTTAGGTCGAGTCTGTTTAAATCGTTCCGCAATTCACCATTTTATCCTTTTCATTTGGTCATCCAAAATGCCAAATAATTTATTAGCTCACTTCCTTTAGGTTTTCTTGATATATTAATGATATTCAAATTCTTACCAAATTCATTCAAAATTTTATCAAACTCCATTTGATTGAATATGTAAACTATTTTCATTAAACAGTCTATTAATGGTATTATTTTATATGTCGATAAAAATAAATGTAGTATATTTTAAGAAAGAGGTAACATATGGTAACATTAAGGGAAAAAGTTATTGAAATTAAGTTTTAAACTAATCATATTAAAATTCTCCATGATTGGATATGATCCAGAATTTTTTAAGCCATACTTCAAAAAGAAGAAAGGATTAATATATAGAATAAAATATAAAATGAAGCTATGAAAAAAGAAAATTACAATTTTATTTCGTAAATATTTTATTGAACTCCATAATGACTCATTAGAGTTGATATAAAAATCTTCAACGAATTTCAATTTACCATTAAGGATAACAATGAAGGTTATTGAGAATAACTTTATCTATGCACCTTCTTCAACAATTGCAGAGACGTGTGTGTGGATATGCACATGCAATTAAATCTAATTGCATATTTAATATTCTAGTTATCGTTAATTTTCCATTTAGTTCCCATTCTTCTTTTTTAGATTTTCCCTAAACAAACAACATTTTTTCACATTACCTCATTTTTTTCATCCACTTTATTATTAAAAATCGAAATTTATTCACTTGATAATCTCAGCTAATGGATAATCAATGACGGTTGATGTGAATGAACGAAAGAATTGTGTAATAACAACTTTAATTGAATAACTTTTACAATGAAGAATTTCATCTTTTTACGATTTGAAACTTCTCCTAATTATTATAGTCTTATTATTCTTATTAGTAGAGAAAGAGTTATATATGTCGTAATACAACTAAAAAAGTTGTACGTTCGAATTGTATGGAAGATCGAAGAATGCCAAGTTGCATTGCCAACCCTTTTAACTGCCCCTTATGAATAAAGTAACTTTTGTATAACATTTGTTAAAAATAATGTTTTGGACTAATGTTCAATTGAATGTTATTAAAAATATTTTCCACAATTTTTATGTGAAAATTGTTCTTGGTGAAGAATTCATGGGCTGTTTTTGGATGAATATGTTGAATTGAAGAATGTGCTGTTGTACTTTACAAAAATTACAAACAATAACTAGCATCTAGAATTTAAGTGTTTTCATTTCGATAAGAATAACAGTTTCAAGTTTCGATATCGTATCCGTCAATTATGACTAACTAGAGTAATCTCAAAAGAAAATATGTTTCTTCTCCAATTCTTTTATGGAACTGTTCGAGTTTCTTTAGTTGATATTTGGCACAATTATTCCCAATCTAGAACAACTTCCGGACATCCGACATTTTTGTAGTTAATGAATAATCATTGGATTAATATTTCAGGACAAAATTTAATCGTTCAAATAATTTCAATAAGAATTATAAATAGTTTTGGAGAATTGACATAATGAGGAAAAGTCCACAATGAAAAATGGGAAACTCTCTTCATCAAACATTCTTTGCACCAACTTTCTCTTTTGTTTATACGAGGTAGAAAAAAGAGTCTTTTCCAAAGACGAACTATTATTTCCCAATGATACTCGATCTTGTCATTTTCTTTTTTATTTCCTTCAAATATTGTCAGAAGAAATTTTAGGAAAAAGGTACAGCATAATAAAAACTAGTGAATAACGAAGAATTGTCATAATAAAGAAAGTTACATTTCTTCTCCACGTTCGGTTATTTAATGAAATTTTCTTCCAAGCGAAATTATTATATCATAAAATATTATCTTACATCATATAACTTCTTTTGGTATTTTGATTCATTTCAATATCATTTACTACGACTATTTCATGGAGATCGATGCCTTTATCATTAAAAATCTCCGAATTGTGATTAGGAGAATATGTTTCTTCCTAGATTCTAGAAGAATATACCTAATAATATGTAAATATAATCTTCGAGAACAATTATTTTTAAGGATGAAGGAAGTATATTAATAAGGATCATGTGTCGCTATCGAAAAAGAAGTTAAGTGGATTATAAAGGATAATCAGTATTTATTTATACAGAAACAATCTACGAACTTTTTTAAAATTTGTTCCAGACTTTATTTAATTAATGTATCAGTGAAACAATTCTGAAATGTTGATAACAGTCTTTTAATAATTCCATTAAAGAAA
The DNA here is from genome assembly GCA_023231475.1 of Seison nebaliae. Lineage (NCBI taxonomy): Eukaryota > Metazoa > Rotifera > Pararotatoria > Seisonacea > Seisonidae > Seison > Seison nebaliae. The sequence goes on from JALJEE010002181.1 coordinate 15,671, forward strand.
AGTTGAAGTTAGAACTGGTCCTTGAAGAACGGAAAAATGGTCTGTAATTTTCATTCAAATTTTCTCCTTTTACAATAGATGATTTTAAAAGTTTCATAGAAAAAGAAAGATATATGCGTATTTGTTGCATTTGCAAAAGGGAATTTCCCGTGAATTTTCAGTCTTTGAATGAATCATCCAATTTCCGTTTGGAATAGTCGAAAGTTTTCCGGAATATGCTATGAACACTTTTAATAATGATTTTTAATGAAAATAAGCTGTAACGAAAACAATTCACCAGGTACTATTTATGGAAGGAGTTTGTTTGATGAGAACCATTTTCTCCTGTTTCTGTGAAAAAAATTAGGGAATTGAATAATTTATTTTGAGTTCATCGAAATTAATTTCACATATATGAGTCAGAAAAACGAAGGAGCTTTCTACCTTTTCGTGTTAAGTGTAATAATGTGATAAGTATTTTGTTAGTTGAAAGAAAGAAAACTTTCGTTCGAATTATTCTCAAATTTCTTACAATTTTCATTATTTATATTAAATAAAGATTCCATTACTTTTCATTAAAAGAATCAAAAAAAAACATTTTTCTTTTTTTTCTCATATTTTCCCATTAACGAAGAACGAATGAACTATCGCTCAAAATTGGAAACATACGACAAAATTTTGGAAGCCAACAGAAGTATTAAGTGTATTCAATTTCCTGGTGAACTATAATGAAAATTTAATTTTTTCTTCTTTTAAGACTACCTTCCTCCTTTGTTCTTGTTTTCATTCTGATTTGTGAAACTTTTATATTTCTATCCAAAATCTCCACACATTCTCCCCCCAACCAAAAATAACATCCAAACTTACATAATATGCAGAATTGCATCTTATTTGAATGTATGAACAACTACAATTTATTAATTTTTTCTACTTCGCAACATATGCGAATGGACGAGGTTAAATGAAACAGTTGTTAATGTTTGTCTTTAACATGTTCACATATATTTATTTACCTTTACTATTATGTTAATCGAAAATTGGAAAGTTTCTTTTTCATTTTGAAATTTTCCTTCGCCATAAATTTCAAATAGAAAATGAAATCGATGATGCCATAACCGATATCATTAACCTGATATCTTAATGTCAGACTGAATGGAGATTATTCGAATGATTTACTTATTCCTTCATAGCGTTATATTGATGACGTTATTAGATGTACGACATATTCGTGTCTAATCATCTTTTCTTCTTCATTCCATCACTTGATTCATTTTCTTTCTTTTTTTGGCAGTGTCGACTCAATTGTGTTCCATTATTTTCATTTATTCACATTCGCTTTATATTTTCTCGGTCGGTCGGTTGGTCGATCGCTTTTTTTACATTCTCTCCATCCTGTAATCATTCCTCAATTCTCGTTTGCATACGATATGCGCATGACGGAATAACGGAAATTGATGCATAATTCGTATGTTAATCGATAACATGAGAATGCGAATTGGTGCAAGTGGAACATGATCTCGAATGTAACATGATGAAACGAATAAGGAATTTTTAATATTGAAAAAAATTTTATTATTATGATTATGATGATGGTTTTGATGTCGACTAGCTAAGCCAACTACATCGACGCTTATCTTTATCATCGTCAATTAATTTTTTATGCATTTTCTCAAACCTTCTACATTCGATATGTTGGGATGAGAAATTTAACACATTACACACATTCTCCCCCCGACATTTTTTTTTCTGTAAGAGAATTCTATGTGCAAAGGTCTCTGTTTTTGGTGCTCAGACGACTGTTCATGATTTGGGGGAAAATGAATGAATGAGAAAGAAAACAATGAATGAATATCTCGAATATGTAAATTGGTAGGGAGAAAGGCAGAAGAAATCCAACAGCGCAAGATTGTAAATGAGTAGGATTGTGCATAATTCTCCATATACACGTAAAGTAGCAACATAACATCAATCAAAAACAGTAAATAATTATGGCAGAAACATCATCGGACTTATCATGAGTTTAAGCAGAAGGAATTAATGCCGGTATGATTAGATATACTAGTCGAACGGAAAGTAAAATTGAACCTTATTCTTTTTATTAGTTTCTTATTATTCATTCATTCATTCATTCATTGAGTCACACATTCTGATTCTTTTTCATTCCATCATTTCCGATGTTCACTTATTAATAATATCTTTCTTTCCTTTCTTTTTTCAAAAAGAAATCTAGTTTCCAGTCAAAAATTATAATTTTCTAAATCATAAAAAATATAATTTATTAGTGCACTTATCACAACGAGCTTTCTGATTCTTCCACTCCCTCCTCCACTCCATGAAATATTCCTCATAAAATTTTTAATAATCTTAAAATTCCTTTATCTTTTCTTTATCATATTTCATGGTGCAAATGATTCTCCATTCAATTATAACTCATTTCAATTTTCTGCGCATAATTCTTTAAGTCTGACGACTGACGATGAAATTCATCGATCCGGATAACTTATCACGACCATTCAACCATTCGACTAGAAATGATCATGTTTCCATTATCGTTCAGATTCTCCTAAATGTTTTTTCCAATATCTGTCACTCGGAAAATTAATGTGGATGATAAGCCTGATAAAATTCCTTTAGAGAACGTGGCTGATAGGAATGATATCTTATGAAAAGAAAATTGTTTTAACTCGAATTCATTTCTCTAGTTCAATTTCTCTCCTTTTATTCTCAATTAATCATTTCTCCTTTTTCACTCAATTCATTCTCATTCATTCCTTCCAATTTTGGAATCATTGTTCCTTCTGCTATTTCCTTCATCAACATATCAATGAAATTTCAAAGAGAATCAATAAGAAGAAGTTTTGGTGGAAGAGAATTTTTTAATTCAGTATGTGAACGTATGATTAAAAGAATTGCAAGATTAGAACTTGTAAATATTTACTTGTCCCAGAATACATTTCATCGAATGACGATCGAGCCACAACTTGATAAAAAAAATTGAAAAGGAAATATGCGATGAAGATTCTTTCTAATAATTTTCTATACAACAATTTCCACTTCACCCCACATAGATGAGTGTGTATGTGCGAGTGTGTGTGTGTGTGTGTGTGTCGTTGGAGTTGATGAGCCGACTATGTGTATGGGCGTCCGGAGAGTTGAGGGGGACATGTATAATTTAGTTAGATGTTGATTGTATGTATGTCAATGTAGGTATATTTGGGGGTATAAAAGAAAGAATAGACGGACATGACTATTTAGAAATTTCAGTCTATTTATTTTGACCAATGAATTCTATTAATATATTTTATTTCTCAATTGATATCATTCAACAATTTCTCTCACTCAAAATTTATAGCTCATTTCTCTTGTATCTTCTTTCTCATCTTTTATTCTTTCGATTTCTTTAGATTCCTATTCTCCATCTACCATTCCCTTCATCTTCATCCCAATTCCACCACAGTTAGTCTTATCTCAACTCTCTCAAAACATATGAATATCAGAGAAATAAAATTTCAATTTCTAATTCAAATTTAAAAGTTTGGAAGAATTTCATTTGAAAATGCCAGTTTGAACACCAGAACATTATTCATTTTGTATACTACCACCTCATTCTATACTACAATTAATTGGAGGAGAATAGAAGTAACACATCAGGTTACATGTGTATGTGTTTCTATCAATCTACCATGACATACCTCTCTTCACATACTTCCACTACGCATACTCCACTCTCCCCCTCCTCTACGTGTCCCAACGACTTATGTGTATATCATCCAACTTTTCCCCTAAGTTTCGTGTATGTTTATGGGACGATGAACCATTGAAGGAAAGAGGGAAAGAGAATTAGACAAGTGAAACACTCTTCGTCTGTTCTTCATTTCGTTGAAAGCGCTTCATTACTTGAGTAAATCCAAACATATTATTTTCATTCAGCCACTAAATGATAGTAAGCGAACTAAAGATAATAATAGTAATAATAATAATAATAATAGGCTCTCTTTTTCATCATTTCTTGTTCATTGAGACGATTAAGGCTTTCCTTATTCTTCGTCTCAACCTAAATCACCAAATCCAAGTGTTTTCATTACTCATACACGGACATATCATTCAACCATCATACACATACAAATAATAATGATAATAATAAGTTTACATCTCTCTCTTTCTCTCTCTCTCCAATTCGAATTTCTCCGAACTCTTTCTGTCTCTGCGAACGAAAGAAAAGACAAACAATTTTCTTATAGACTATTCATGTTCTGACTTTTTAGAAAAATTCTCATACCTGATTATCATGATTCCAAACATCTTTCTTTCCTACAAATCATTCCAGTAGAGAAATCACAACCTTTTTCAATTATCCTTTATAATATAAACTTTATATTATTAATATTCATTATCTCATATCTTCTTTCTTAAACGGAAAAAAAAAATCATTTTATTTTTCCTTTCCCAAGGAAATTCTCAGAAAATAATTTCGAAAGTATTCTATAGACAAGAATATTAAGATTATCCAAATCATTTCAAATGTTCTTTTCAATTTAAATTTGATTAGAATTTAAAAAATAATTTTTTATAAATTTTATTTTCCTTTAGAGATTAGATTTTATTTATTAGAGTTGGGAATTAGTTTGTTATTTAGTTATGATGAATGATTCAGAAAATTATTTTCGAAACATTTTAATAATTCCTTTAGCCGACAAGACGCCTGTGTACTAGAAACACACATACGTATAACATATACACTTGTACTTGTCGATTGACATGTGTATCGATACACATATACTCGAAATTGTAAGTGATAACATTGGTCAGCCAAACACGAATCGAGATGACTGAACGGACGTAGATCGTGCGCGATTACAACAGTGAATAATAATAATAATTGAATGATTGTACATTCATTAGAGCGACCAAATCATTCATCCAACCAACTAACAAACTAACAACTATTCTTTCTTTTTTTTCTTCCTTCCAACCATTCTCCGAAGAGGAGGGAAGTTCTCTCTCTTTCTCCCGTCGAAAGAGAAGGCAGATCGAAGATCTTTTCTAATTAGTGCGATACACATAATCCAGCTACTAATTTGCTCATCATCATCATCATCATAATCATCATAATCATCCTAACATTATCGCCAACTTATTTCTTTCGTCTGTTCCTCTTCTCATGTTCGTCCACATCGACTGAACTTCATCTAAATATAGAACATTATTGGATTGATGAAATAAATGTGATAATTGTTGAAACATCAAGAGAATTGCCATGAGAATGAATGTCCTTTAAAATTAAATCTCTTCACATCAATATCTTCATATTATTTTTTCTCCTGTTCTCAATGTGCATATATGTGTGTTTTTGTGAGGGTGTATGTGTGTTAATATGAGAGAGCGCGTGTGTGTGTGTGTGTGTAAGAGGATGGACATTTCTTTTGAAATATGATTGAACTTTATTTTCTTGATAAGTGAGTGACACACTCACATTATTATGTCCAATAGTCCCAACGATGTAATTGTATATGTCAATTTTTCATTTTTTTTATATTTTTATCACATAAAAATTAGTTTTCTTCTAATAATTCTTGTGAAGAAGAAATAGTTCTTTTATTTGGTCTGATCGAAAGATGTAGAAGGAACGAAACATATTTTAATTTAAGATAAGCAAAAATCTAACATTAATAAAGTTAGTTCCTATTCCATTACTCAGCGACATATGACATTCGTTTGATGTAAATCATTCAAATTTTATCGAATACTTTATTGTCGTTGAATTCTTTTTCATACAAATCTAGTAGGACATGGGAGACATATTTCTCTTTCGTCATTCATTTCCTTCATTCACTTTACGTATTTCATTTCGCTTCTGAAGCGAAAAAATCTCAATTTTCGCCTTCCCATTTCTTTTTCGTGCAAGTTTTTATTATTCGAAAATAATTAATTAAATCGTTCCTTTTATCGAACAATTCTCTTCAACATCTTTACAATAGATCAGATCGTGACCGTTTTCTTCTCATTATTATTCAATTATTCATTTATTCATGACAATTCAACGAAATTGAATATTTATTATTCGACTTATTTTCTTGTTCTTCTTCTACACATTTCTTTTTATTTTTTCTAATTCTCTTATCTTCTGCTACTTACCTCTAATTTATTCAAGAATCAACTCCTATTTATTCTAAATAATAGAAAAATTTACTTTCTTCAATTGAGACGAGTGTTTATTCAATTGAACTTTTCTTCCAAGTAATTAAGCTTAAATTTTGAATTCCCGCCAAAATTTATTTTTTCTTTCTACTCATTTTGGTGAAGAATATTAATTCTCAATTATAATTTTTAAGCTTTACTTAATCGTCAGAACAAATTATTCCTATATTTTTTTAAATTTTTCATTCAAAAAAAATAACTCAAGAAGAAAAAAATCAAAATGAAATTGTTATTGGAGAAAGGAATTATACAAGTCTCTTCTCATCATCTATCACATCATTTTGTTTTCTGAACATCTGTGAACCTTAGCATACGCAATTGTTGGACAAATTCACAAGAAAGTTTTTTTTATTGTACATTGTACCAATCATTGTACCATTTAATTTCAGGAACTTGATAATTTAATGTTGTCACATTTCCTTTAATTTCACCTATATAAATCTATACCGTTACCTGTGTCAGAAAATTATCTGTTTATAGAGTTCGAATAACTTCATATCAATGAAACACCCAATACCTCGAGGTGGTCAACTAAAACTTTCTTTCTTTCGTTTTCTTCTGTTTCTTTTTCAGCTTTCTTTCTCGTCATGTTAACTGAATATTTCTTGTTATTCTTATTCTGTGTATATGAAGTCGGAGAGAAGCTCTTATAGTCGTTGACCATAATGTTTTTAAAATAAATTCAACTACATTTCTTTCGTCCTTTTCGAAAATAATAATGACTAAAAGTTTTCTGAGTGAAATTTGTTTTTCTTTTTTGTCCGATCGTTAATTTGAGTTGATTTTCATTAAATGGATAATCTTAAATTAAATTTTTAATTTTTGTTATTTCAGAGTTGATTAAGAAATAACAAACAACAATTCTTTAAGGGGAAAAACTAGAACAAAAGCAAACTGCTCTAATACGAAGTCGAAATGTAAGATTGCAGAGAAAAAAGAACGGAAGTTTATTATTTTCAAAGTTTATTTTATTAATTCTATGTAATTATTATTGTTTTTGCAGTTAAATACATTTTCTTATGTTTGTACCATAAGAGATTCCTTCCATAATTTTTACCATTCAATTTTCGACTCTACTGAAAATTCTTTCTATTTATTCACTTACAATAATCATCTCCTTTCTTCTACTTTTTCCTTTTTGTATGAAAAATTTTCTTGATAATGTATTACGTTATGTACTGAAATGACCTATCCATTTACGATGATTTCGATGTTTTCAATTTATCTTCATCGATTATTCCTGTCTGATGAACTTCTGGGGTTTATCGTATTTTCCACGTCCAATATTTTTATATATACATCACGTCTTTAAACAACCTTCCTTATCGACTTACACGAGAAATGCAGTTTGCTGAGAGATTTTAAGAATTTTTTTTCAAAACGGACATTTCATCCATGGAATTTCGGACATTTCGGACTTAGGTTGGCTTCCATTGACAGACGAAGAAGAATTGTTGTATACTAAATAGGAAAGCACTCAATCATGATTTTAAGTGTAGTCATTTCACCTCACAGAAACATTTTAAAGGATTTAATCGATATCAAGTGAGATCAATCAAATATCGATATGAAATCAAACGAATTCCCCGAATGAAACGGAAACTTATACAGATACATACACATACAAATTGACATATGTTGTGAGAATATATGAGACGTTTCAATTCTATGTGTTCATACCGTACTTAATTATTTATCTTCTATGTACATAGGACACGAACGATTACTTTATTTATTCTTAAACAGATTGACAGACACTTATTCTCATACTTCACATTTGGTCGCGTTGTCGAATATTTCTTGTAAACTCTTCAAGATTCCCAATAATAATAAGAGAAGTATTGAGTAGAAGTCATTTATTTTGTGGGGAGAAAATGCCGATTTCTCTCCATTCTTTTACGTCGAAGCGAATTCGATAGATGGCTAATAAACTTAATTATTAAAATTAATATTATTCCCTTATACCTTTTCGTCAATTGGGAATTCGTCAATTCGGTTAAAAGGCGGAGAATTCTTTCGTTTCTTCATTCATTCACTCAGTCAGTCACTCAGTCGTTCATTCGTTCATTCATTTATTCTATCTTACGAATTGTAGCGATAAAATATTTATATCAAAGTTAAACACTTTCGAAATTCCATTTAGAACTTTTCTTCTTGAACCAGTTTCCGATACGCATTCTGATATAGGTCTTTACTCTACAATAAGTTCAAAGATAAAATTCTTCACAATTTTACGATTCAATTAATAAGATAATTATAAAACGATTAAATTCCTCCGTATGTCTCTCCTTCCAACTCCTCGAATAATTCAATTACAACTTTTATCATTTGTTTTTATTATCATATTGATAAATGATTGGTGATAAATGATGATGATGGTGATCGTCGAATTTACTTATGATTATCTCAAATTTTTTTTGAGATTTATTTTCGAAGTAATAATTGTCTAATAAAATTGGTAGAATTTCATTGTACGTATATATTGAATTAGTTAAAAGCATATAACTTTATCGATATTATCCTATACATATCTCAATCATATCTCTTACCATCTCCTCCCCTCTTCTCCTCCTCAATGGCGGGCCGTCGTCATTTTGGATAAATGTAAGAAATTTATTTATTTTTAATTCTCCGTTTCATGACGTAATATTTTATTACATTATATTATCTAATGTTGTTGCGTATTCGAAAATTTCATTCGCGATAACATATCTACTAATTTTCTCTTCATACTTTTAACCATTTCACCATTACCCTAAACCTAGCTACTACCGAAGAAAATTTCACATATATATATATATATATATATATATTATTTTCATTCATTGATTTACTTCTCTCCATTTCGTTTTATTCATTCAGATTTCCTTTTTAGAAACTTCATCATTTATCATTCATTTTACTATTGTGTTATGAAAACATTAAGATTATTATTATTATGATTATATTTAAACGCCTAAAAAATTAGTTTTCATTTCGTTCTCTAGTGAAAGTTTCGGAGAAGTAGAAAGAGAATCGTTCATTCCTTTCAATTCCTTTCGTATGAAACAATTCATGAGAGTTCCTCTTTTCTCCCGGTCTTTTCTCCTCTTCGAGAGTGTTTGTTAACAAATTATTCTCTAATTCTCATTCGTCACGACAAATATAAATATTTACAAATTAATTATAAACTAAAGAAACCTCTATGAAAAATTTGATTAAAGTCAATCTACTCCACATTCTGGAAACACTGAACATTTTCGTGAACTCCCCAACAATTTGAACCGTCTAAGATTAAGAGTTACTTGTCGAATAGTTCCTGTTAGTTTCAAATATCATATATCTATTGAACGAGGGAAGTCTCTCCAAATTATGTCAATTCAATTTGTTGTTGGGTGAGAGTTACGAATAATTTTGATTTGGATATCCAAACGATGATGATATTTAAGTAAAGGTTAAATGGTCGAAATTTTGATGTTTATCCAACTTAAGAAAAGTTAATTTATTTCTTCGTTCTTTTTTAGAAGAAGAGTTGATAATATTTGCATATTGTAAGAAAACAACACTTGAAATATATTGAAATTCTTTCCCAGAAAATTTTTAAGTTTTTTTCTCTTATGTGATTATTTTTCATTAACTCTCCTTTTTTTTTATTATGATTCTAATTTATTCTTTTAATGTTTCGTTGTATGGATGAAAAACTATATCGTCAGCTAATACAAGTACGTTATTTCATCGAATGTTGAAAATAGAGAAAAATATAGTTCTTTATAGCCGACTAACCCATCCTTATTCTCAACTACGACCATTGCTTCTTTATTTGTAGAAGGAAAATATCGAATTCTTATCATTAGTTTCAGTTGATGTAATATTCATTGTTAATTGGTAGAATAGTGTAATGAATGATAATACAATGAAGGTTCCAACATAAATGTACATATTAGTCATCTATAATTAGGAGCAGAATTGTACTATATCATTTCAGATGATATTCCATAAACATTCCGTATCATCAAATTATTCGTGAATTTTTTGGGGGAGGACATATATGTGAAAAAGAAACATATCGATAATTTTCAATAACAAAATTCATGTAATCGTTTTTCGATTACTGTTAGACACTTCGTTAATTGCAAATATTATTCTCTTGTAACATATTCCGTTATTATTATTCTCTCAAATATCATTCACATCTGAAATTGTTTTCTTTATAGAAATATTGTTAGTTACTTATCGAGTAGTAGTAGTAGTTGTTGTTGTTGTTGTTGTGGTCGTACCTGAGTTTGTGCTAAATGTTACAATGGTTCCATTTAGTTAACGAGAACTTCTTAGGAAGGGAATCATAAATGGAAATAATATTTCCAACAAACGAAATAATCAATGAACGGATGTGATGAGGTTCTTTTTGAATTTGGGAAGTTCTTTTAGTTTCATCCTCACAAAATGTGTTGGAAAAGACGAAGCTTAAGAAAAGAGTGACATGTTACGTCGTAGTAATGTTGAACGAAAGTGCTTTAGTTTCATCGATTTTTCAAAACTATATTTCGTGTCTTAACTTCGTTCTCTCCTTGTTCTCCTTCGAATTGTTTCGAATACGAATTAAATATAATTATATTGAAATTATTGGAGTGACATACGTATGTCCTCACCTCTTCGAGGTAGGAAAGTGATAATGAGCTTCATTTCAGTTTTCTTCTTCTTTTAGATGACAATTGATGAATGAAAAATGACATTACTTTTTTTTCCTGTGAAGCAATTGAATTTATTTGATAATTCTTCTTTCTCCTCAAGACATCGAATAGATGTGCATGTTATGTGATGTCGGTGTGTTCTTTTATTCTTTCGTCCGTTTGCCTGTCCGTTTGTCCGTCCGTCTGTCGACCGATTTCGATAAAAATAAAAGAACTGGAAGAATAAAAGAATTTTGGGAAGAAAGGAGGAATTGTGTTCAGGAAACATTTCCATTTCACATTTACTTCCAACTGTAATTGATAGAATGAATATCGATACAAATCATTTTTGATTGAGGAGAATATATTGTACAAAGTAAATGTTGTCGATGGATTCTTGTCAACAGGAATTATATGTGACGTCTTTTTTCTTCCTTTTGAATTTCTTCATGTTCCATTCCAACGATGTGTGACCTGTTTATGAACCGTTAATATTTTTCGAATTATCGAATGATTTATTTATTCTTCTCAATGAAATTTCCAAAGGGATAATTTATGGAGAATTCTTCAGAATCTATCACAATAAGTCCGTACACTTCAATTTGAGAATTGATCAAAGAAATGATAAACATTTGTCGACGGCACTGCCAGTCGACCTGCCGACATAACTTACGCATTACGTGAGAAAGATGGAGCCACGTAAAGTCTCAAATTTTCTTTCCTTTATTTAACACTTTACATTCCCGAAAACTCGCAGAAAGCCTAACCAAATGTTTCTTCAGGCAATTTTTTTCTCCCCCTCCACTCTTCATGATGCGATCTTCCTCATTTCTATATGACATGTAAATCACTAATCACTACTAGGTTTCTTTGATCATAATCATTCTAAATTTCCTTAATTCGTCTTCCTATGTTTCCCTTCCTTTCCACAAGAATGATTACTCATATAATTTATAATTAGAAATCCTCTGATCTATAAACAAATAATTATATTTAATTTGATTCTAATTCACTTTTATTAGTTGGATTCGTTGTAAATAAATATTTCTCCATCATTCGTCTCCTTTTTATTCCATTTGACAAAAAAACGATATCATCCATTTTCCAATAAATCTTCCCTCATTCTCACAATTAATCTAAATTTTAATTAATTCGAAACTAAAATTAATTTATCATTCTTCCAATTTCAATTCTTGTAGAGTGTTTAGATTTTAAATCATTCTAATTTAATTTATGGAATTAAATTAATGAAATATGTTTATGGTAATTAAACATTTTGAGTTTCGATGTGGAAATTTGAATTGTTTCTTCGAGTTTTAAATCGAAACATTCTCGTAATTCATTCCCGAGTTCTTTTTGTTTTGGAGGACGACAACATCGACGTCGTAGTTTGGCAAACAATTCGGACCATTATTCCTTTCATTGAATAGATGAAGTGTTTTTAGGTAAATTGTTTATATAACGAAGACGTTTGGGAGAAAGAAAAGGAAAATGTCAAAATGAAAGATTAGAAATAATTAGAGTTTAGAAATTCTTAATTCTTCCAACATAGATGTTTCTCAGTCAGTAAGCTGAAAGGAATATTCATCATTTTCAGTATGATGATGAAGTTGTTTTCATTTAAATTCTCATTTTATTCAAATTTTCTTATTTTTTTTTCTTTTTCGAGAGAAGGAAACTTACAATTTTGGAAGAAGAAATTCTTCGAAATGGTAGAAACATGACTTGAGAGAAATATCAAGAAAATAGTTCGAAGGAAATATTTAAAAATTTTTATGAGCTTTCCTATTATTATCCATGCTTTCTTTCGCCTATAAATAAATTTAATTGCGAATTAAAAGCAATTTTTGTAGTTCTTTAGAAATATTTAGTGAAATTTTTATTGATTCGTCAAAAAAAACTTTTCAACTAAAAACGATTCTCCACAAATTTCAATACGAGATGGAGAGCGAATGTGTTAGATGGAGTTTATTTATGAGCATATCTTTAATAAAAGTCACATGATAAAATGAATTCATTATTATCTTTATCGCAGATAGAGAAGTAGCGATTGTCTTGAATGATTTATGTGGAAAATAGATTGATATTGGGATGGAGCGGTATCTGAGAAAGGAAATTAAGGAGAATGAAAGGAGGAGGAACAGTTCATGAATGTATCATATTTACTTTTGTCAATAGTGGACAGCTGTTGAGGAATTAAAAAGGAATTTATCAATGTGTGGTGGAAAATTGGTGAGAAATTGAAATACAACAATCAACTGAAACCGCTGCCCCGTTAGCTAGACGAACCATTCAGTGGTAGCTAGAGATATGGTTAACTAGAGTTGAGTTTGGAGAACTGTATTGGAATGAAAAAGAATTGATGGATAGCATCTAATCTTCAATATCCTCAATGACATTTCCATTCTCCCACCTAATTTTTTCACCTTTAAATTACTTCGAATTCAAAAGAAAATTATTTACGACACAAATAATGGAATGGAAATAATGTTGGAGGACGAAAAATTTGGCAACTTGAGATTGGCTCTTTAGTGTTGTTGTTGTTGTTGTTACTGTTGTTAGGCGAATGGAGTATATTTCTATTCACACTCTTACGTATCTCTTATGGGAAATTAGTTTTTATGTCTCTCGGTTTTTCTTCTTCGGAGTTATTTCGGATTATCAATTTCTTCTCAACTTAGTTTGGAAGAGGAAGGGCAAAAAGGAGAAGGAACATTAACTGGAAGTTTATGTTTATGCTATCTATTCTTTGATTATATCACATTAGAGAATTGAATCTTTTATTTATTAGAATGATAATTATCTTTATCCAATTGGGTATGACTTAGGCTGATAGTAGGTGTCGATTCAAAACATTTCTTCTTTCTTCCAAAAAAAGATAAGATTTAATTATTATTTTTCCTCTCCTTTCATTTTAGTATTTGATTTTAATTTCTTCTTTCGTCCAATCTGACGAATGAATTGTTGTTGTTCTTGTTAGAGATAAGGTAAATGGATTTAATTATATTTATTCATTTACATCCATTCGATCTCCTTCCACAGATCGATAATTTTATAAACAATAAAATCCTTCTTATTCGTCAATTGATTATATATACATCATAATTATTCTCCTTTTATATTTTAGTTAGTTAGTTAGATTGTTAGAGAATTGTGAGGAGACGTGTGAAGCTGTTGCAACAGATAAGTAAGAGGGATCTAAAATGAATTCATATATTGACGACTGAAGTAAATTAAGACGAATGATGATATTACCCCCCCTCCAACAAATTTACATAAGCAGATGATGAAGAAAATGATTATGTATATATACATCAAATATTTGAATACGATATTAATGAGCAATCAGCAACGGCAGGTGCATACCAATTATTATAATAACAAATAACTGATAATGGCGAATCATATCATTTACAAATTTCATCATGTTGGATTATTTATTTAAGGATAAATATATTCTCCCAATAAAACTGATAAATTTGTTTTAGTAATAAAAAAAAAATGATAAAATGATGATAGTGATGATGCTGTCCAATAACTGGTCCAATTTGCTTCCATTCCGACTTATCATTTATTTGATCAATTTCATCATCAACACTCTCATCATCAACAAAATGAGCGATTCGACGCAAACGGATATTAAGTTCCGTCCATCAATACCTGTATCATAACTTTCGGATGTTTCTGCTCTTTCCACCTCAACTACTTCATCATTTTTCCATAGTGGACAAATCGTCAATCATCCAAGTTTAGCATTGTGGACAATTCGTCTATTGGAAATTTTTTGTGCATTTTAAGAAAATTTTCAAATACATCTTCTTTTCTCCATCTAGAAGATTAATAACATTAGTTGTCTATCTTACAATTGATTTCCTATTTGGACAATCGTTCATCGGAAGAATATCATCATTTTGTCCGGTCACTCTTGTGCATTGCATTTCCTTCATTGATCTAGCAACCTTTCCATCTAAAATTGTAACTTTCACATTTTCTACTTTATCTTCCTATCAAATCTTCTTATTTCCCTTCTTCCCATACATGTGCATATAATATTCGGCGCTAATAATGCTCATTCGCTGCTTTTACACTTATTAAGATAATATAGACATTCTGGAAGGTGTAATAGTTTGGCTGCTGTAGCAACATCTTCCGATATCAAATACAAATATGAATGTGCTCTTATGTGATGATATAAGATAACTGTTCCATACGTAGGCATAGGTGGCAGAAGATGTTATGGAAATAATATCATTGCATGTTTCCCAATTTCGAATATGATTCTCCATATTTCGATAATTCGTACATCATTCCTGAACTATTTGATGTATATCAGAAATAGTGGGAAGGAAAGAAGTGAAAAAGGTGAAGTCTTCTCCTTTCGATTTCTCCTTTCTGATTTAGTTTATTCCTTTCTTTATAATTCGATTCCATTTTGCATGTATTCTCAATCGCAATTTTTCACTTCGATTTCTTGAGCAGTGTTTCTCATAAACATTAGAAATATCGAAAATTTATCTAATCGAACGTTCCATCTCCGATTATTTTGTGCCGAAAGAAAATTGAGCGGAAATCGAAGCAATGAAGAAGAAGAAGAAAATCAATTTCTTCCATCTTTCCTCCAATTCCACTAGTCGTTCTTGTCTTGATAAGTTTGGTGGGAATACATGGAATTTAATAACAACGTCAATCTAATTCACCAAACGAAATAAAATAAAGATAATGATATCAATGTGTTTTATCTTAAGTTAATTAATCTGTACATCATTCAGCTTATCAACATTCTCCTCCACCGTTCACCATTTGTACAGATGCACATATTCGCCAAATGTTGTTCGGACTGACTTGTCTTACCAAGTATTTTCTTTTCCATTCAGACGCATCTTATCAAACACTGAAGTGCGCATATAAACATTATAATTTCGCTGCCTTCTTTTTTTTTCATTCCAATCTTTCCTTTTCATTTCGTCCTGAATGGTAATGGAATTTAGAGTCGACTCTAATTCCGACCGAATCTTCCGCGACATTTCTGATTGTTTCTTTACTTTTTTCCTTTATTTCTCCTCTTTTTTATTTCCTTCTTTAGAGACGAAGCAAAATATTCCTTATCATCATCGCCATCGTCACTACAGTGTTGGTCCAATATCTTTTATCTGTTTATCCACTTTATCCATTGATAGTTCTCAATTATTTTCATTATTTATCCAACCAATTCCTTATCTATTCAATTAGATGTGTGACGATTGACAATCCTCCAATGTGTATGAGAATGTTGTGCGTGTGTTTTTGTGCATATATTTGTGCATATATTTGTGCATTAATTCCGTGTCTAACTCAACATGGACATATGAATGGAAGAAGTATTATTAACTACACTAACATCGATATGGTATGATTAGGAGAAGTATATTCCACATTATAATTATATAGATTATGGAGCATCAACATGCAGATTATGTAGCGAGGTATATCCCCCCTCCCTATAATCTGCATGGACGAGGGAAAAAGGAGAATTTTTAAGAAAATAAATACTTGTATGATCATCTCATCTCATTATCGGTACTTATCTTTTTCCTTTCTCTACCTATATCTGCACTCTTCCTCTAAAATGATTACCATCGAAACAACATTTATTTCATTTGCTTATATCCCGACTAATTGGAACCGATACATTCGTCAAGTATCTAACGTTGCCCTTATGCTTTTCGAGAGAGGAGCCGGAAGGTTTTCCTACTTTATCAATAAATAATATTCCAACCATTTTATTCCTATTTCGTTCCATACCGCAGGCGATCAATATAGAATCTTCTCCTTCTTCTTCTTCTTCTTCTTCTTCTTCTTCTTCTTCTTCACCTTTTATTCCATTTCTTTTATTCCATCTTTTTTTTCCGTAATTCTTTTATTCTTTTCAATTTGTTCATATCCAGCTCATCTCCTCCGAACATCATCTCCGTATCCATTGTCCTTCTCAAATCTAAATCCCCCAAATAAGCTCTAAGTAATGGGAGAATGTGGAATTGAATTAATTTAAAATAAGTAATCGAGTTCACTTTAACAACAACAATTCGAATAAAGTAATCGCTGAGGTATAAAAGTTCATATTTTCAGAAGTAGATAATAATTTATGGTGCGGAGGTGGAAAGATAAGGAGGAGGAATTCTTGTTCTTTTTATGAGAATTTAATGGTATTTCTGTTAAAAATGAATTATCCGCTGAGTCGATTTATAGCATTAGTTGCCTTCCAAGTTAACAAACTAATTTGATGGAGAGACTTCCAACAAATTTATAATTACAATACTAACTCATTTGTTTCTCATTAATCTCTTAGTATTTCTCATCATTAACATAGTTTCCATAGTATTCTATTTACCAATTTAATTCCACTCCACTACATATCATCATCATCATGAACTTCCAGAGATCGAACTGACACAATCATCCATCAAATTGAATTCATATGAGATGCATGTGGATAAATGCACCTGAAATCACATGTCTTCCGTACCGTTTTCCTCCCGAAACATTTTATCTTCGTTTGCGTTTTATTTAGAGTTATTATGTTCAGATAAAAGAGCAGGAAATGCCTTGTATTTTAGGACAGAAAAGTTGAACTGCAATATCTCCTTTTATTTACTTTCGAAAAGGAGAAGCTGGAGAAAGTTAAGTCGGAGGAATGATATGTGGATAAGAAGAGATGGAGTAAAAATGATCTAATTTTTAAATGATTAATTGAAATGATAATATGTTACATCATTCTAGGCCACCATCACCATTACCATCAATCAGTATAATAAAGATAAGAAGTAGCAAAATGATGTAATTGGGTGGATGAGGACGTAGCTGATTATTTTTCCTTTCACATAACAACAATAACAACGTAAATGATAAGGAGTTCGAATGATGATGATATCGGCCAGAAATGTTTATTTACATTAAGGTTGATGTTGATTCATAAGCAACACTTCACCAGAATTCTTCTTTTCTCTCCTTTTCTTCATCTATTAGATTTTTGGTAGTCGATATTCTATCGACATTTATTTTATGAGAGTCATCATGTACATCCTTCAAATGATTTCTCTCACAATTCTATCGGGTACACTCGATTGATTGTCTCATTCTCGCTATTGTAATTCCGGAATAAAAGTGAATGGATAGCGAGTGAATATTCTCTTTCACTTCTAAATGAAATTTAATCAGTTATTGATTTCTCGTAGGAAATCAATTCTTTCCATTCGATTCCTTTCGTCGTCGTCGTCGTCGTCGTCGTCGGTTGGAAGAGAAATTAATGAAGTAGAAATTCATTTTTCATTTTTCTTTCTCTCCTGACAATCCATCAACAGTAGATTATAAGTCAAAATGTGAAGATGATATATCAGATGATTCTCTCTTTGATCATTTAATTCACTTACTTACTTCTATCGAGTCGACCGCAACATCATCTCAACAACATGCCTCTCATTCCTAATCTTCTTAACTGCAATTCCAAATTATTTCTTCTCAAGATAAAAATTATTTCCGGCTATCATTCTCCTCAAATTTCTCCATATTTGATCCATCTTCGATTTATTGATCTTTCAATCTCTTCCATTCGAATGTTACATATAAATGTAAATGTTTTGTAGTGGCATTTATCCTTCTTCCAATGTGCATCTCCTCCAAACACATTTCCGTCGATTCAGAATAGAATGCTCTTTACATTATCTTTCTCCATCCTCCTAAATTTTTCTAAATGAGAAAATTTCGATTGATATTTGGGTGATGTGATTTACAAGATTTATATTAGAGTTCCATTTTATTCCGATTAAATTTGATCATAATAAAATGAAGCAGAACATATTAGTCGAACATAGTATATTCAACATACTCGAACTTCACCTCCATTTTCTTACCATTCATTCACTTCTCACTTATGTTCATTTATAGTCTGAGGAGGAATCCAACAACATCTCTACAGAGCCACACTCCCCAACACAATACACATGTCACACACAAACACATAACACATTCACACATACACACATCTCTACACACAGAAGGGACACACCAACGAAAGTAATTGAGAAGAAGAAACTGAACGAATTTCTTGAGTGTTCATTGTAGAGGGATGGAACAGAATAATAAATGAGGGACGGTAGACCTATGACCAGTGTAGTAAAAGAACCTCCTCCACCTCGTCTTCCATATCCAAGAGAAATGTTTCGCTTCTTACTGTGAATTTTCATTAAACTGGAATTTTACTAAAGAATTCTAATCGAATGTTCTATTCTTTGAGGTATATTATTGTTGCTCTAGCTTTTTCTGCCACAAATAATTCCAATACGTTTAAAACGAAGAATAAACAGTTTATGAAATTCGTTTTAATGAATCGTTAATCGATTCCATCTGATTGCATTTCTATAATTAATTATTTACATTTCTCTTATTTTCCTATTGTTCGTTCACTTTGTTCACGTTCGTCCCTCCTCCTCCTCTTCGCTGGACGTTTCTGAATAAAATTTCATTTCAACTAAACAAATTTCCTCATTTCACTTTTCCTCATTATTCCTCCCAATCGATACATGGTAGTTTATTATGAAAAAGTCTTCATTTATTGTACGTATGAAGAAAAAAATGGAGAATCAATTCAATTAGAAACAAGTACAATTGAAAATTAAGTGGATCTTCACATCAAAAGAATTCTTCATAACTTTAACCTACAATCTTTTTTTCTGGTGAATTTTTTCTTTCCAACTTCATAAATTCCCCAAAAAATTCCAAAGAATTTTCACGTTCATTCCAACTCTCTCAACTTCCAACGTCATTACTTCTTTTCTGTGACGCTTTTTGGCAGGTACTAGTTGTTGTTATTGTTGTTGTAGATGATTTATTAAGAGTCGAATGAGAGATACATCTTTTCTCTTCATATATCAATTAGAATATGATGGAGGTAGGTTTCGAAAAGGAAATTTCACCAAAAAAATTTTTCTTTTTTCGAAAATTTGAGTCTGGTGAATGAAGTGACGTAGTTGCCTGACCAGAACGGTACGATTGATTCGCATGCCATCAAACATCAATGGAGAGGAGGAGAAGGAGAGTAGAGAAGGTAAGTCGTTGGATGAATGAAATGAATTGAGAGAATTTATTTATTTTCTAATATCACCATGTCTGATTCCATTAAGCTTGCTCGATTGATTCTCATCAAATCAGTCGTCTGTGAACGATGTCGAGAGCGACGTCATGCATAGTTTACTATTTAAATTAGCTTCTTATCCTTGCCAATAGACGACAGCTGTACATTCTTTGAAAATTTCCTTCTTTCTTTATACTAATTGTTCGTGGCAGCAGCGGCACCATCACCAGACTCTTCACATTCATTCGTTGTCGAGAGAAGAATAAGAATTGTTTAATCTCCGACTCATTGTAACGAAATTGATTGATATCATGAACTAGATGGATGTGATAATGTTTCCATTTGATATGAATTTTCATCAGATTTCCATCAAATTTCATGTCAATTAATTTTATCAAATTGATCATTGATCAGAGGAAATTGATATGAGTTATGAGTAAATAGACATTCGTTCTCATCATTTATTTACAGATTATCCGTCATATTCATCTCTCGATAATCAATCATCGTCGTCAGTTTGTCGACAGTCTCCTACTTTCTCACCGGAACATTTTCTATTTATTCATGTCGTTATGGAACATTTCTTCCGAATCATAAAAATTCCTTTTTTCTCATCTTCCATTTTTTTTCTCCATCATTATCTTCATTCTCCATTTTTGAGATGAGATAATTTTCCCATTTCTCTCACATTCTTTCTCATGATGAATCCGTTCCCTAATAAATTATTGGCTTAGATGTACGAGTG
Organism: Seison nebaliae; assembly: GCA_023231475.1. Taxonomy (NCBI): domain Eukaryota; kingdom Metazoa; phylum Rotifera; class Pararotatoria; order Seisonacea; family Seisonidae; genus Seison; species Seison nebaliae. Next base: position 36,348 of record JALJEE010002181.1, read on the forward strand.
AATATTGAAGATTCTCATAGATCATCTTCTCCATCGATGAATGAAAAATATTTATATAAATATTTATTGGAGAGAACATCGAAAAAAAATTTTTTTTTTATATAAAATATTTTTTTCTCATCTTCAATTAATTTGTTTGACGATATTCTTCACTTTCTTCTTCTTCTTCTTGTTCTTAAGCAGATCTCCCCATGTCTGAATGAGCTGCCAGCAATTTTTTATAAAACATTTCGTCGAATGGAGTGCGAACGTTGAACCGTGTGACTGGGGGAGACTCAACTCTTGATTCGATGTGAAAATAATATTTTTTATTTTTGTTCGAAACAATCAATCCAAATTTGACGAAGACTACGAAGACGACAACGACAATTATCGGAAGAAGAACGAGAAGAAGATCGGGATGAGTTAAAGAGAGATTGTGAAGAGATTGTGTAATAGAAAGAAAACGATTGAGAATCCGAGTGAAATGGCCGAATAAATGATGGCTCGAAAAGACGATGAAGGATTCCGATGTCCGACGACAAATAACAATTACAATTTGATAACATCGCCGGTGACGACGCTACAATCAGTCAAGTTGGTGAATTCGTCGACGGATTATTCGCTTGGACCGATGATCGGATCATGTAAGAATAACGATTCGATGATTGTAAAGAATTTGATTGAGAAGGAATCGAAGAGGAAATTTCAAACTGATATTCCGGTGAGGCTTGATAACCAACTCCAATATACATTCCCAAAAAAATCGAATACTGGTGACGTTTATTTAAATGAGAAAGAATTTAATATTCTTTCCGCACCCTTATCGGACTCATTTCATCATCATCATCAACAACAACAAGCACAACAACAACAACAGCAACATTATCAACAACCGTTAAGAAGAATTAATAATAAGATGAGTTGTGAATTGAATAATCAATTGACGATGAACGATCAAATAATTAATCCAACAATTTATTCGATTAATCAACAACAAATTTTATCGTCATCCGAATCAGCCGGTCTACCACCGGAACAAATGAATATTTTGTATTCGAATACGATGTTTATGGATTACTTCAATAAATTCCCAGGAACGATCGTACGTTCTATTGCCAACAATTGTACGAGTCCAATAACGACCAATATTTCACCATCAACACCATCCGGAAGAATGATTAGTGGAAAATCCACAATTCTACCATCAACATCCTTACAACATCGACTCATCAATTCATCATCAATGTTGGACGATATTATGAAACAACAACAACAACAACAACAAAGACAAATTGGAAGAAGACCATCAGAGATTGATAAGGAATTCGAAGCGAGTATTTGGCTGAATGAATCGGTATTAGTTGCAGTTCCATTGAATGTCAAATTACCATCGAACGGTTTGATTAATGAGAATGTTTTGTTGTTGGGGACATCGATATATTTAGCAGGACACATCGAACATTTTCAACAAATGGAGAATGATGGAACATATCGATTGACAATGAAAACGGGAGATACGAAGGAATTAGTGACAAGAAATGATGATACTTCCTCCATCTCCTCCAGTTCCTTTAACACACATATCGTCAATAATTATCATTATGTATTGAATGATCAAATGTATCGATTACCGATCTGTTCGCGATTAGGTGTAATCAGTATTTGTATGATGAAAGAAAATCCGAAGAAATTCATTCGAGTTCTCGTTAAACATACGTTGGAAAGTTTCACCAAATTATTGATTAGTGAAGACGTGAAATCGAATGTGGACGATCATTTGAATACGAGCAAATCGAACTCGACTTGCTTACAAATCATGAAGTATACGATGTTGCTCCATAATGGAATGAAGAATTATTTTAATCAGTCTATGAATGAACATCGCTCGTCTACCACCTCTCCCGGTAACAAGAAGTTGGGCGGCGGCGGCGATGAGGACGATGATGAAGATTTTGTTTTTAAGAAAACATTCTATTTGCCCGGTTCGTTTTTCTAATAATCTTTCAATTCTAATCATATCTTTCAATTCCGTTTGTGCAGGTACTTTAGAGAATGTGGAGGCTAGTCAAAAAAGTTATCGAGTCTATCTCGATGTCATGAACATCAATAGCAACGAGAGAATTCCATTAAATTTTACGAGGAAAAACATCTTTCTCCTAATTCTTCCATGGCACGACGATCTTCAAGCGCCTCTTCCTATTTTCGATTCATATGAAGAAAGTATTTCCGGTATTCGATCATCATTCGATACAAGAAGTTTCGTCTCCTTTATCTCAAACTCATATTATTATTCTTCGTTTTATAGATATTCAACAACCTGAATTAATAATACCCGAACAAAGAAAAATAACACGACAACATATCACTCAACAACAACAACAACAACAACAACAACCACCACCACCACCACCAATACCACTACCACTACCACCACATCATCATCAACATCATCTTCAACAACAACAACAACAACAACAACAACAACAACGACATTCATTAAGTGAAATTAATCTGTTAATGCCTCGTGCTCAATCCTTAATTAATCGATCAATTCAGAAAGAACAACAACAGAAAATATTGTTACAAGAATTACATAATCAACAACAGCAACACATTCAACAACAACAACAGCAGCAGCAACAACAACAACATCAGCAACAACAACAAATTCCTTTTCAGAATATAACTTATGCAAATTTGGATTCATTTACTAATTTAGATGAGAATTCGATTAAATTGACGAAATTACAAATTCCTCATCAATCCGACAAACTTACATCTATTCAACAAATTGATGATGCACAACATCAACACCAACACCATCACCACCACCAACAACAACAACAGCAACAACAGTTCCATAAAGCACAACATTTACAGAAGCAACCACATCAACTACAACACAAACAACAACAGCAACAACAACATTTACAATCGAAGAAATTTGTTGAAAGTGAATTATATGGAAAGAATCGAATAGAATTGATTAATCCAGCGACGTATTTCGAAGCGAAGACACATCCATCATCATATCATCCGCAGCGATTGAAAATAGATCAGAAGAACGATTTTCATTCACAAATATTTACGAAAGAGATTGGAAAGAATATTAATATGAAATTATTATCAAATTCCACCACATCGACATCCGTCACAGTCACATCAGTCACTTTATCCACATCAAGTGGAGTTGGTGCCACTGTTGGTGGTTTGAAAATGGCAACAAATAATAATCCTACATCGACAACTGTCACAAGTTCCAATATCATCTCGTCGTCAAGTACATCGACGACAACACAAGGTCATGTAAAGGGAGATATCATCACTTGTCCGGATGGGAAACGGAAAAAATTTAATGGAAAACAATGGCGACGATTATGTTCGAGAGATGGTTGTAATAAGGAGTCTCAAAGACGTGGTTTCTGTTCGAGACATTTATCGCAACGTGGAAAGAATATTTCAATGAAATCGACAATAAGTCAAAAGAATTCGACAGCTACTCTCACTTCTCTCTCTACATCTTCCAACAATTCCACTCTCCATCATCCACTTGACAATAGTGGCACATCCGATTTTGTGATAAGTGAATCACCATCATGGAAGAGTTTACGTCAATTCAATTCATCGAAACTTGCCGATTTGCCGAAGAATCACATGAAAATGATGTCGGTCACTAATTCGAATATCAACTCTCAACTATTCAGGAATCACCAATCGAATCAACTCGTGAAAAATGTTTCAAATCGATCGTTGACTCATTCAAAATCGTCGTCAATATCATCACCTGTCACTTCATCTACCGGAATCTTATCGAAAGCTTCCACTCGACCAGTGGACATTCCCCTAACGAATTTAAGTGAATCACAATATCTTTCACTTCAATTGAATGGTGAACAATCCATCAATCATCCACGACGATTAGTCGTCTCGTTGAATACGGATAAAACGGAAATATTGAGCGACATGATAAGAAAATCTTCAACAAATAACAACAAGAACAACAATAATAATAATATTAAATTATTACATAAGATTAATACAAGTCAAACATCTCCAGAACAAGGAGTGAATTATATTATTTCTCAACAAGAACAAGAACAACAACAACAACGGCAAGAAGAACCATCACCAATAATATTACAACAACAACAACAACAACAACAACTCCAATCGCCATTATTATTAGATAAACAACAATTATCTACTCTATTACATCAACACAAACAACAACAACACCAACAATTACAACAACAACAAACATTAGTGTCGCAAGACAATAAACTTGTTTCTTCACAAGTCGAAATTATTTCGACGAAATCTTCGAAAAATTTCGTTGATGAAGAGAATCTTTTAGTGCCATGGCCGGCTGTCATACCGGATATAACGATGCAGTTAGAACGTTCAAAACGCCATAGAAATTATAGACATAATAACAAAGATGATAATGATGATGATGATGATGATGATGATGATGATGACAAAGATGAAGGACATGATGATAAGGAACATGAGACGGATGTTAGTCAAAATGAAAATGAAGATAAATTAGAAGATGGACAAAATAAAAAATGTGAAAAAGAGAAAATTGAGAGGAAGAAGTTGTCAGAGAAAGACGACACTACACAGACACCACTTCATAATTTCAAGCAGAATACTATGAAAACGATGGATGGGATCGATTGTCCCATTCGGAGGGAGAAGACACTTTATAAGAATTTCATTTGTCATTTGAATAAGAAGGATATGTGTAATCGAAAGCGATCGTTATCCAATGACAGTTTCCATGACAACTATTTTAAACGATGTCGCTCCGCTGACCAGACCATGCACTATTCAAGTAATCACGATCTGAGTGGTAACGATATTATTATCAATATAATGAGTCGGGATAAATATTCTCCAGATGTTCATGCCATAAACGAGAAGGAGGAGAAGATGCAATATTCCGCTATTTCCCCATCAGCTGTAACGGATACAAGTGGATATTCGACGGAGAAGTCGTTGAAAACAACAATTGCTTTAACAGCAACTAATCACTTAGTATTAGATCAATCCACAACGACTGTTACTGATTCTACCGATCTACCAGAACGTGTGGCATCTGTTGATTTGGAAATGAAACAGAATAAGAAATCATATTTCTATAATTATTATCGAAGGAAATCCATTGACACATCCATCAATCCAATTCATTTTAATTCTCTATCATCATTACCCACAATAACAACAACAACAACTATAACAACAACACCATCATCGACGATAATGACAATTACTTCAATTCCCGTTACATCAACAATTGAGACATCGTCATCGACAGATGGAACGACAATTTCTCATCAACAAATAATTCCTTCGAATGAATCATTCAATCGAGTGAAGAAACGTCGTCATACAAAATCGGTTTCTAAGACGCCGACTAATCATTCATCATTAGCTTCCGTTAGGAAATATGCGAGAAATAGTCGAAATAGTATATCATCTCAGACGACGGATGATGGAAAATTGAAATTGAAAACATTAATTCGTCCTACTGCTGAAGATACGGGAATCGATGGAGATTGTGAAGATGAGGATGACGAGACGCCACATCAGAAAATTGATGTTAATAAAATGAGTGATCCGAAATTATTGTCGTATAAAATCTCTAGACCATCATCTCTCACCTTATCAAACAAAATGGAAGATAACACTCAAAAATCACCAATCACTTCACCTATCAGTTTGAAGAAACCGATAATTATAAAATCGTTAAAACCATCACCATCACCGTCGTCATCGCCATCGTCGTCATTATCATCGACACCGGTTTTATCTGATGTCATGACAACGGTGGAAGCGACACCTCCATCCGACATTGTCATCAAAGAATTAGAGAAGATGAACGAGGAGAAGAAATGTAAAGAGCTTTCTCCAATTTCAAATAATTCGACATCAGATCATCACGTGAATCATGACGACGATACGAAGAAGAATAATGATAAAATTCGTATTTTGATGAATGATTCATTCAACAGGAATATCGAACGAGCTTTCCGCTTTTCTACATCGACTACTGTCGTTCCCTCTCTCCCATCCACAACCATCACTACAACTCAATCAAAAATTACTGAGAAATCTTTGATGAAAGTGAATGGAGAACATTCTGTCAATAACATCCCCAATAATAATAATAATAATAATAATAATAATAATAAAGATTTCGAAGAATTGGAAGAGAATAATTATTTGAAAGAAATAAAAATTCAAGAAGAACAACAATATCAACAACAACAACAACAACAGCAGCAACAACAACAACAACAAACCCATCATAATGGAGAATCTGATCAAATGATTCGAATGAAGACGATGTATCAGTCGAATGAAATTAATTCACTACGATATCTTCCCAATCAAACGACGAATCATTTACTGCTCGAAGAATTGTCCATCAGTTCATTGAACCAATCGAACGAGTCGAATACTTATCATTCGACTTCTACTTGTGTCCGTTACCATGACGACAATGATAGTGGATACATCACTCAAGGTAGTCAAGTGAGTCGAGAGAAGCAGAAGGATTATGCATCAGTTGCTTGTGTCGACAAAGTCATGTCGACGAGATTCGATCAACACATCTCATCTACCAATTTCCAATTAGACAATACCATCCCCAACACCAGAGTTATCATTAGTCCCAATAAAGATCTCACTCGATTCAACACACTCGACTTAAATTCGAATCTCTCAACTTTCGTCTCTTCCACCTCATCTCCCATCGATTTGATCACGATGAATGTTGGAAAAGAAATATCTGATTTAACACCAATCAACAATAATCTAACAACAACAACAACAACGCCAGTCGCGTCAATATCGGTAGAAAAAACGACGAAATCTTCTTATCAAAAGAAAGTTTTTTTTTTTGAATTTTTCCTTTAAAATTTCTTCATTATTTTTTCCTCTTTCAAGAATAAGATTAATAAGAATACGAAACAAACGAAGAATAATGAGAAACGTTCTCCTAATGCATTTATACTTTTTAGTAAAAAGCGTCGACCCGAATTGAACGAGACTTTCCCTAAGAAAGATAATCGACAAGTTCCTTCCAATTCTTCTTTCACAATTTCTTCAATTTTCATTTATTTCTTTTTAGCTCAGTCGAATATTAGCGAAAGAATGGTATCAATTAGATGATTTGGAGAAGGATAAGTATCGACATGATGCATTGAAAGTTCTAATGAAAATTTTATTTATTTATCTATTTAAACTTCTCGATAATTTCAGACGAAAATGAATAAAAAAACGAAAAGTAATAATAAAACGACGACATTGAATGGTAATGTGTCGAAGAAGAAATCTGTTCGATCCAACTCGAAATCGAATAGTCAAGTTGTTGCGACGACGACCGCGACACCGGTGAGTGATACCATAAATGTTAAACAGAATTATTCGACTAGAAAACCCAGAAATCAGGTGAAGAATAAAGCGCAGATGAAGAAAGAGGTCGCCATTGACCTACTTGAAAACTCATACATAGAAAACTTCCCAAACAGTTAATCATTTTTTCCTCTTATTATTCTCTACAACTTCTTCTCTTTCAGACGATGAGATGCAGCAAGTATTTAGTGAACATCAATCATTATTCGATAATGACATGGCTGCATTTAAGAACAAATTACGGGAAGTTCGCCAAGAGAAATTCAAATGAATTGTCCGATTAGAATAGATGAGATTAATTGAACGGAACAATAATAAAAAAAAATTAGATGTTCAAAACAATATCGTTTTCGCCATTTTCAAAATAACGAAAATTCAATACATCAATTAATTGAAGAGGGGGAGAAGAAAACGAAAGTGATTCTCTCGTTTTCCAACATTTGTTTTATTATTCAACTCTCTTATATCCAACTTGTTCAAATTCCAACGATTTTCATCTAAACCACAAGTTTTACATAAATTTGTTATAATTTCAAATGGCAAATGTCGATAATAAATAAGAAAAAATAAGAACATTTTACAATTCAATTAACATTTTATTATCTTTCCATAAAATTTCCTGATTTTATTTTAAAAATATTTTCTCAACACACAAAATGTACACAAACAAAATGATCATCAGCATTATATGGATTGACGATTTGATCCGTCTTTCATTCTTTCCCTTCACAACAGATCAGTTAGATAAATCGGTCTCTTCTCCTCCTTTCTCTCATTCTCCATCATCATTCATTTCATTCTCCTACACAAAAATGAAAAGGATTGTAATGGATTTTATTCATTTATCACAATATGCAAGTCAATGCAAAATATTTCCATAATAATATTTCCTCAAAATTTTCCAAAAATTTTTCTGAGGATTTTTTTTTCCAGAAAACATATTTTGTTGGAACTTTTTGGATTTTTCCATCGAATAATCCAAGAAATATTTAATGGAACCATTTTTTGGTGATGTTGGAAGATATTTTCTGGAATTTAAATAATCAAAAATTTATTCTTGAAAGATCAGAAAGCAAAGTGGATTTGTTAAATTTGAATTGGAAAGTGAAATATTTTTCTTCTTGTTACAATATAGTTCTTATCATCATCATCATTATAATCATCATTATTCTTATTAATATTTGTTCGTATTCGCAAAAGAAAACACAATGTTTATAATCGATCGACCGAAATCCTTTTAATTTCGCTCACTCATCATCTCTCATCATTTGCACATATATATATACATATTGCGTTTATAAACCTTTCGAAATGAAAATTATTTAAAGAATAATTCGTCAAATCATCATCAATATGTTTAATCAATTATCATCATTATGATAATTCATCATCATCAATTTATTCTATTCAATTTCACTTTGTTATTATCATCATATAAGTATCTATATAAAAAAGCATCGTTATACCTTTATTGTGAAGTTATCAGTATTTTAGTTATTGTTCTTAATAAATGCTTCGATCTCATTTTCTGATTATTTTTTTTATAAAACTTTCTTCATATTCCTCCATTCTTTTCTTTATCATTTTCAGAAAATTCTCTTTTTTTACTTTTATCTATTTATTCCACATAGATAAAAGATTCTTTATTACATACCTATATAGATAATAGCAACAATTGAATAAACTCTTTCTTATTCCGTTGTTATGACATCAAACAAATTACCTGAACATGAGATCCTCAGTTTTGTCTTCCTTCCTCAAATTCATCCAAATGGATAAATTTAGAAAAGAATTGTTGATTGAGATTTTTTAATTAAAATTTATTGAACGACGTTAAATTTAATGAAAAGTTTAATATATAATTTAAATTATAAATTTAATTATAATCGAATCAATTTCCATAACTAACTAAAATTCTTATTAAATTTCTTCTTAAAAACTAATTAGTTTTCGGTTTGGAATAACTGGAAACATTTCTGAATAACGTCATTCAAAATTTCGGGAACATCTCGACTCATGTTTAGACAATAAATCCATTCACCATTCGATCGATCACATTTGAGATCACCTCCCGTTCCTAGTGTTATCGATTGTTTATCACCATCACTATTGTTCGCTAAGACATCTTTCCGATCTTTCGTAGTAATATAAGTGAAGCGAGAACGATATATACGAATCCACTCATCGTTTGTTGATAAGACAAAAAGTGGACCAAAATGAGCAATTCGACATGAATCGGCCGATTGACAAGTTCGTTCGTAATCTTCGACGAAACTATAAATATTTGTAATTTCTCCTTTTCTATGGAAGGTGGCGAAGGTTGCCAAATGAATCCATTCACTCTCATTGAGTATATAGGCGGAGAATCTTCCTTCATTCTCTCGATTACATGCACACAATAATAATTGGACGTCATTATTTAATTCCCAATTGAAATCGGTTGTATATTGAGCTCCAGTACCTTCACCTTGAAATCGTTTATACCGACCATTCAATCCCACATAAATGGGCTTTATTCGTCGTTCTTCTGGTACAGCTTTCTCGTCTTCACACTCATAGTCGTCCCATAAAGAAAAAATAATAACTTTACTGTCTGATCTCTGTTGTATACCGAAGTAGCCTTTACGAAAACCGATTAAATTGAAAAAAGTTCTCGGTGCAGATTCCTTTATTTTTATCTTCATATAAACCGCTCTCGCCGCTTCCCTATATCTCCATCTCAAATGTACAGCTGTTGCTCCTCGTGATGAACAATGTTTCTTCATTTTTCTTCTTGCAATTGATGAGTCATGGGACGAGTTACATTATGTAAGGTATCTAATGTTTTCTCGGACAGATATTTGAGAGGAATGTATGTGGAAATATGACACTTCCCAGTTCTAATGGCTACATTAATTACATTTTAATTCTTTCTATTTCCAACATTATTTAATGCAAGATCATTTTTCTTCATTTTATCGAAATCATCACAAGTTCAAGTTGTTAATTTGAATGATCTGGTGGGACACATACTTAAGTATGTAACTAACAATTGTTAGTTGATAATTTTATTTCATTCAAATTATAATCTGTCGATTAATGGTTATTGTGCGATTTTTCCATAATTTATCTACATTCTATGTTATTTAAACCAAACTGGGATTTATTAAATTGCTAATTAATTGAGAATATATTCACATTTTCTTTCTTGAGATTCTCATAATTAAAATCGATTAAAATCGACAATTTTTAATAGACTCCAAATTCAGTAAGAGGATATGTATTACTAATTATTATTTTTCATCAACAATATGTCATGGACAATTAATGTGATTAATATAATTGATTTACTTAATAATAAAAAGAACAGTTGCTGTTCATTATTCTGGCGGGAGTACGATAACTTTACATTCTGACTACAGATTTAATCGAAAGATTTTCGATAACGATGTAAAATTATAAAATGCGTCATCGGTACGTCATACTCGAACTTCTATTTAAGTTCCTTTAACTCATTGAAAATCGTTTACAATTACTTATCTTATTCGATTAAACTACAACCTTATTCGCAAATTATCACAAAATGGGAAGTTCATCTAGTACACCAACATCATCACTTTCTTCCTTGTTATCGAGCATGGGAGGTGGCATGCCAGGCATGTCTATGATGGGAGGCGGTATGCCAGGAATGAGTATGATGGGAGGTGGCATGCCAGGTATGTCCATGATGGGAGGTGGTATGCCAGGTATGTCAATGATGGGAGGTATGCCAGGTATGATGGGAGGTATGCAAGGCATGATGGGAGGTATGGGAGGCGGTATGGGCGGCCCACAAATGTTGCCACCGATTTATGAATAAATGTAAATAAAATAGCAGAAATAATATAATTCTTTATTTGTTGGTTTTTGTAACATCTTTTCATTTATCATACTCTTGTTCCACAAAATTACAATAAACGATTTTGTTATTATTTACATGAAGAACAAGGGACTTTCAAACTGGCCAAGTTTTAATTTTATTCCACTGTTTACTTTTTATATTTATTGATATTCAATTTGAATAATTTGACATTTATTGAATTAAACTGAACTTTTTTAAATACACAAATATCTTGTTCATCTATAAAACTTATCATAAATTATTATAAAACTGCAAATTTAAGTAAGTTTAAACTGTTAAATGACCTTACTTTTTATTGATTTATATCGTAAGAACCATAGTCAACATTGAAGGAGGAAAAAGCAGATTATTAAAAGAATATAAATTTCAGTTCTAAACGTTCTTATGGGGATTTACTAGAAACTACCTTCCCGAGAACTACACTTACCTTTAGATACCGGCTCAGGTTTTCCGGAAAATGTATAAAAAAAAATAAATTATTTGTCAGGTACAGAATTACAACAAGTTTATTAGATAGTAAATATTTTATGCACAATTAGGACGTCCAACAAGCTTAAATAGATCCAGGACAGGTTTTAGTTTAAGTATATTTGAATTTGGTAAAGCCTAAACTTTAAATAACTGTTGATAAATATTTTTGAATATTTTGATGCGAACTTGGCGACATATCTGTTGCTACAGTTAATAAAGTGCGCTTTAAATGATGACTTTTAGCATAACGATTATAAAACGTATTACTGAACTAGAATATGGTAGAAGTTCTATCATATTTCTATCATAGAACAAATAATCTTATTTTTACTATAAATTAATAGTTTTTCATATGCAAATTGTTAAAGGAAGAAATTAATCCTTCTTGCATGAATTGTTAGTTAGTTTACTTTATCCTAAATGAATAGATTTAGATGTTTATAGAAATGCTATTTGAACATATCATTTCAATTTCTGGCAATAATGTTCTGAGGACATGGTTCTAGTCCTTTTGGAGACGTAGTTTGTTGAGGCAGGTTTGACTTCAAATTTTTTTTAATTTTATGTATGTATTATTTTGTAGGAGAGAATCGAATGGGATGATTGATAAGGAGGTTAATAATGATTTAACACCAAATATTAGGAAATATAAATCATAATTTCTTTTCAGGTAAGGGAATAAACAATCTCTATGCGTAATGAGAATTCCCACGATACTGGAGGATTACGATTAATAACTTGATTGCAACTTTAATTAATTTTAAACCCGAAAAATATTCTAGAAGATCTGTTTGGTTATCATACCAACTATGTACTTCTGAGGGAAACTTAAGTCGCATATGAAAGTAGTCGGTGACGTACATCGACCTACAAGTGGTTTTATTTGAATGGATGAGGAAAATTTAGAATGGCGACAGACATTAGAGAAAAAATCCCTTAATACCTAATATCTTATTTCTTACTATTAACAAACGAAATATAATTCGACCTATATTACATTAAACTATTTTTAATTTTAGTTTAATAAATTAAGTTTCAATTTAAAATTTAAAAATATTCATTAAATTGTCATGCTTGGTAATGCCGGTAAATATTAAAGTTAATGCTAATGAAAACGTGCACAGGCTTAGAGGATAATTTTGGGCTAAATTGAATTTGGCAAATAATTTTCATAAATGATAATAAAACACGATATGATTTTGAAAAGGAAAATAGAGAAAGAAATTAATGTTTGGAATAATTATCCTGACTGTTCGTGCAAACATAGCATGATGATATAGTCGAAATGATGATTCTTATCGAACTTCTTACTAACAAGTTTGTAAGTTGTTTTGAAATTTGTTGAAATAAGATTAATGCACTATGAAGAATGATATTCTATATAATTTCCTAAAAAAAAGTTCAATTCATGGACTTAAGTTTCTTGTCGGAGCAAGAAATAATATTGCAAAAACTTATTGGATTCTAATTTGTGTGAGCTCATTACTATTTTTCTTGTATTTGGTGTCGATTAATACCGACTATTATTTAAATAAACCTACGGAAATTGATATGTTCTTAACGTCGAATACGACATCTGTAAAATTGCCTTCTATTAGTATTTGTTTAACGAGAACCAGGTTTTTTTGATATTATATTTACATTTAATGAAATATTATAATTTAAGAGAAGAAGATTCCGGTTTGATCATAACGAATGTAATAAAATATACGAAGAATTATAATTGTTCAGCTGAAATCGGAGAAATCACACAGTCATTAATCTGTGCCAGCGGACAATTCGATGGTTTGAATGGAAATTATCCGGAATGGAACAATAAACCGAAATTAGTTGATTATTTGGATGGATTTTTCAAGAAATTATATAGAAATATAAACTTCCGTTTTCCATCTATAATGAATATTTTAATATTTCTAAATATCTTTCATCGAGAAAATGATTGGGCACTGAGTATGAAAAAGAAGTTATTGTTGAAGAATTATGATATCCATACTGCGATAAAAACGGTACTCAGTATCGATTTCAAAAAAATCGAACATCTCTCCATTAGTAAACTAGTTTACGAGAATTATGTCAATTGTTCTATTCATTTAGAAAAACAAGGTTTCAATTTGGAGATAATAATTCTCATCAATAATTTCTGTTCATTGTAAAAGATATGAACAGCTATTTATATTTATTGTTTACCGGAGATTGTTTAAATGAAAGTTCTAAGAAACTATTATTCTTTTCATATCTTCGAGAAGAAATGGAAAAAATAAATTTATGGAGTTGGAAAAGTGATCCATATCTTCTGGATGACAATCGAATACATAAGCAATTTGAAGATCTACAATTTTTGATGGAAACTTCGTTGTTTGAACAATTTCGTAGGGGAATACAAGAACTACAACCGAAAGTTGTAAGTGTGTTAAAAACAAACCTTATTGGATCTGCTTATTTGACGACCAATCTACTATTAAGATATTATTACCAGACATGGTGGAAGAGAAAACGGTATTTAAGTTTCTTGATTTGATTTTCGAATGTAATTTATATGTTGAATTGTTTCTATGATAAAGATCAAGCATACGATTTGAGAGAGTCGTACCTTCAAGAAGACGGTTCAAACATTCTTCACTGCAATTTCAATGATCGAAAATGTAGAGAGGAAGTTAGATTTTAGACTTTCCAAATTACAAAAATGAATTTCAGGAATTATCTCGTATTTTAACAAAAGAAGGTTTATGTTATCAAATTACCAGGAAGGATCATGCTACTTCTTTGACGGTTAAATTTCGGTTTAAAACAGACTATATTTATGAAACAGATTGATATTAACACTTATTTGTATTTTTCAACATTTTCGACGGAGAGAGAAACGAAACTTATTTTGACTATTCAAGAGAATGGGAAAAGGCCTACCATTGTCGATAGTAAAATGGATATATTGAACGGAAGGTCCATTTCATTAGCAATTATAAGTAAGCCAGTTATTTTTTTGAACTATATAATTTTTATATGATTAATATTTTTAGCAACTTCTACTAAATTCGAATAATTGGGGAAACTGCTCGGAACCGACTTCCGAATTCAAACACAAATACAACATTAAAGGTAAATATTCTCGAGGACAATGTATTCAAGAATGTTATTATCGCTTGGTGGTAGAACGTTGTGGCTGTAAAATATATCACGATCCAGGTTGATATTAATTGTCTCAAAAGAACTACATAAAGTTGACTTTCCTTTATTCTACTATTACACTACACCTGGTATGAAATCACTATTTTGATGAAATATATTATCTAACATATATTTCATATAATTATATTTCATAATGGAATTATACAAACATATTAACTTCTGAAGTTCATCGTTACGGTATCAACCACTGTACGAATATTACTACGAATTATTGTGCCTTTATAACAACAGGTTTCATTTTGTTTGTTTTAAGAAAATTAATAATAATTTAGAAAACTTCGAATGGAAAAAATATTGTCAATATTGCACTCAAGAATGTAACTTCCAGATTTTTGAGAAGATTATTATTTCAAGCACGCCATGTCCACTAAAGTTCAGGGAGAAATATGCGAGTTGTGATGACAGTAAAATAAAAAGCAGTATTATCGATGGAATAAACAACGATCCAACTTCTTCGAATTACAATCGAAGATGTCTCAATCCTTTAAATTTCAAGTTAGAGTTTTCTTCCATATCCAAATTTCATATCTTCAGTCGATCACTAACGAAATTAAAAATGTTTTTCGATGGCAATGTAATCGAGAACCATAAACAAAAGAAAAGTATAATTTTGTCAACCACTTTAAGTTCATCTTTAATGCGCAAGTTAAATTAATATGGATCAATTTTCAGGTCAAATTGGTGGATCGTTGGGGATATGTATTGGTGGTAGCATTTTAACGTTATTCGAACTCATCTATATTTTAATGGCTGAACTATTTAGAATCATAATATTTCCGAAACAATCTTAATAATTATCGGTCGCAAAAGAAATTTTAAAAATAAAAGTATCAAAATAACTCATCTATTCTGAATAGACATTAGATAGTATATAGTAGCTAAACTGAATTTTTGAGATCTTTATCGATAAAGGAGAAAAGAAATAAAAATGATAAAGAAGGATAATATTTTGAAACGAAAAGAATAAATTGAACAAATACAGTTATTATCATTGTTTGTGTTTGATGATGTTGAGAATGCGTTTTTTATATTTTTTTTTATTATAGATGTAAATTCCTATAGGGCCTATAGGGTAATTGATAAATAAAAATTAAAAATTCACGACGTTGGTCGTTGGAAATTAATTCACGGCATCTTGATTATCCCTAAAAATTTGAACTCTTTTTTCAGTAATTTCAAAATTTCATATCGAGATTGGTTAGAAAAGTTAGTTAATAACTTCGATTTACTTTTATTACATAAAATTTCTCTTACAGACAAACGAGTGGTGATTTTACTAAATACCCTGGGAGCAGGAATCGATCCTTGCCCGACTAATTTATTTATTCGCAGAAACTCGGAAATTAAGGAACGTCATTATGGTTTATTAAGAATTTTCATTAATGAATTAAATTGAATACTGATCAATTCCTGCATTACGTAACTTTGTGACATGTGATGTATTTAAGCCAATATAAATGGAAGGAAGTAAAGAATTTACTGGCGCAAAATGTTGCAAATTCGTTTCAACTAGTTTCCTTTTCATACTATTGTCTGTCTTATTTCATAGTCTGTCTATTTTTCTTACAGGTTATTGATTCATTATAATATTCACGTATTGGGAAATAAAGTTAAAATGCACCTCCATGTATAATGATCTTCTTGTCAATGATATACTGATAGAAATTTGTTTTCTCATTTTATCTTTTCATACATTCTTTTTACAAGTTTAATTAAATTTGATTAATAGAAAATGTTTAATTTAAAGAAAAAAAGATATCTTAAATTTTTGTGCTTGAATTCGGAAGTTAACAATAATTTATTTAAGTTCACAAAAATTTTAGATTTTTTAGTTTTTTTTCCGAGACAATCTACCTTTTATGATTTATTTATGAATATTCTAAAACCTCAATGGAAAAAAAGGATCGTGATGCTTTGTCACGAGAATATTACATTGAAATCTGTATACGATGTAATACTGATAATAAATAATTTTTTCAACTACATTTTATAGTTAGATATATTTCGGATATATTTATTAGGTTAACAAATAATGAAAATGACAAAGCACAACAATATTAACATAAAAATGAAATGTAAATAATTATCAAAATAAAGGTTAGAAGAATTGAATGGCCGATAGTTTTAAATGAAAAAAGATGATGTATAAGAAGAAGGATGAATTGAAAAATGTGATTTATTTATTTGGAGTTCGAGATTTTTGTTGAAGTAGA
Organism: Seison nebaliae; assembly: GCA_023231475.1. Classification (NCBI taxonomy): domain Eukaryota; kingdom Metazoa; phylum Rotifera; class Pararotatoria; order Seisonacea; family Seisonidae; genus Seison; species Seison nebaliae. The sequence continues at coordinate 53,502 of JALJEE010002181.1, forward strand.
TGTTATCAAAGATAAGTTCCTAAAATGAATGAGAAATTGAAGTTGATGCAACATCAGGGGGAGTTGATGGCATATAAGAAATTGCATCAACTTTTATCCTCCCCAAATTATTTAGAGGATTTGGATTCGACTAAATCCACCGCCGAGAAACAGAAAAATATCAGCGACTGTCGATTGAATGATCATATGCAACGGCAATTTGAGAGTATCCGATTAAGTAAAGAGATGATGATGAAATCATTATCATCAATTGATGAGATAAAGAAGAAAATGGGAACAATCTCTGAGAATTATACGAAGATAGTTCCATTAGAAAATCGGTTTATTGATTTGAAAAAGAGTGCACGTTCCTACTCTCAATATCGTCGAGCTAAAGATGATTTGAAGCAAATTTTAGATGTAAACAAAATTGTGGAAGATATCAATAATCAGATGGATGATATGCATCAATTATTGATTGCTCATCATTCGTTGATGGAGTTGGATCATACGAAGAATGTTTTACTTAGCGACATCTATCCTAATAAAGATCATCGGAATAAAGTTCTCAAATATTTCTCGTCACTACCGAAACTTTATGAAAAAATGGAAAAAAAAATATTTAAAGGAATCATCAGTGTTTATCGAAGTGCTGCTGTTAATAATTCTGAATTATTAGTGACAGCAATTCGAATAATAGAACGAGAGGAAGCTCAAGATGCATTATGGGAAACGAAAAAGAATGAATTAATGCAAAAAAATCCATCAGTCATCAATCATCATTCAGATCATTTAAATAATGATTTCGATTCTAATGATCATCAATATTATGTAAGTGAGAAGAAGAACGAAAACATCTTTCCATTACGACCATTAAAATGGAAAGAAAAATGTTTCGATTATCTCCAAGAGAGGATGGTGACGGTAGTGAATGGAGTTCTCTTGAAACCGAAAGAAGAAGAATTATGGCTCGTTTCACATATACAATTATTACGAACACAAATGCTAAATGAATTAATTCCAATCAAACGATACGTAGTCAATCTCCTCCCACCATATTATGATATTATGAATCAAATGACAAAATTCATTTATTTTGCAATTGCTGATCATTTGAAGGAGATTGCTGATGCGGGAACACTCGACAAATTGGAACCGACGACGATGTTGTGTGCACCACAAGAGATCGTTAGCGTTCTCAAACAACCCGAATTGAGAATTGATCCAAAATTCATCGATCGATTAACTAACGAACGATCACTCCTTTCTTATGAAACGAGTAATAAATTAATCGATATTTATCATCAATATGTTCGACAAAATTTCAATACTTGGTCAATCAACGCGATTAATATCGAGAAGAATGTTCTTCATTTTCCTTTCGATTACATATTTAATTTTGATTATTATTATTATTATTATTATTTAGGATTGGTACAATTCGAAACGAGTAGAACTTAATGGCAACTCCAAATTCTATACGACTCTACCAATACTCGTTTCTCAGATGTTGGATGAACATGTTAATAAATTGACAATTTAAATTATTATTATTATGAATTATATTATTTAAATTATGAAAATTATTTTTAGCTTAATTTGGCAAGTACGATTGAAAGTTATCCGAAATGTCTCAAACATATTCTCAATGGTTCGTTGGAATTCTTGAAGGATTTTTTCAACAAATATCATAGTTCTCCTTTTTCATCTCAATTCCCTTTCATTTCCGTTTCAGATACATTATTGGAATTCCGAAACGATCATTTTAAGAGCGAACGTGCTAAATCTGATAATTATACACATCATCTGATTGCTGCATTGAATAATGTAGATATCTTCAAATATCAGATCCATCAGATGGCGAAGAAATATAGTCACGTGAAATTGGAAGAACAAATTGTCGATTCATCTATCGTTGATAAATTGACACGTTTACAAAAATTAATCATACATCTGATTCTAGATGAGATTCGAGCTGATCTTACACAACATTTAAGGAATATCATGACACCGGAATGGTTCGATATGAATCAGAATGTTGTGGTGGAACGAACAGTGGCAGATTATTATGAAGATTATTCGATGTTACATCCTTATTATATCACCATCATTTCGAGACGATTACAATTGGAAATATTCGATTGTTTCATAACATCAATCTCATCGTCGAAAGCGAAAGATTTATTCCCAAACATATCACATTCTTTATACGAGTCACCTGGTGAAATTAAGAGAATTTCTACAACTTTCAAAAATACTTTCGATTCTGTCCAAGGTGTCTTTTCTCGTTCCGAGAAATTATTGAATGATGAATCGACAAATTATCTCTCAATTCTTCCAATTCTTGGCGAATTATTATCGTCAACCGAAACCATATTCAAATTCCTGATTGACGATCTCATCAAACGATTCCCGTCTGTCAATGAGAATATCATAAAAGATATCGTCAATTATCGTGGCGATATCGATCGTCCAGTTTATGAAGATTTCATTAGTCAATTGAAGGAGAACTATCCTCCATTATCGTCATCGAACCATCATATGGAACAACTGACGAAAAATACTTTCAATCTCCTCTTGACTAATGGCGATTATTCGACGAACAATGACGAACGTCTCAAATTGATCGATCTGTCAACGGAGAATTTATTTTTTGCTCTCAATATTCATTTGAAAGAGATCGACGAATATAAATTAACTCCCCGAATGGCCGTCGTCGGATTAAATAAGAAAATTGCGCAAACATTCCAGCCGACATTCCTTGCAGGAAATAAAAGTTCATTATTGAAAAGAGGAGAACAATTCCTCCATCCGGTATTGAACGCCGCATCTAATAATGAGGATAAATCGAGAAGGAATTCTAATAACGATTCGAATCCTGTCCAACCAGGAAATCCGTTTGACGAAAATTAGAATTTGATTTCAATTGAATTTATCTTTTAAAATTTAAAATTTATTTTATTCGATTCTTAATATGATTCTAATATGATTCTAAAAAATTTTTCAATGAAATGATTCCGGAAATTATTTATGTAAATTATTATCATCTGATTGTTGATGATTTGAACATTTGATAACAATCTAACACATGATTCCCAGATAACGGTTAGGGAAGTCACAGATATTGATAATAAACTATTTATTCTTCATGTTTCATCATGTACTGGAAATGAATTAATTGAATTGAAAAAAAAATCTTTTAACTAAAATAATGGAATTGGGATGGAAAGTCGAATGGAATTTATTGATTATTTGTAAATCAATTTCTAATTAAACTTATCCTGAAAATAGAGAATTGAATTATGTAATGGAGGAGATTGATATTAATAACAGAAGAATATTTGTTGAGAGGAAAGGAGATGGAAAATAATTAGCATTATGCATGAATTAAGAGTAGGAGGAATTGAGGAAGATTAAATGGTGTAAGGAGAAAGATGTTCTCTCAGTTAATTAGCATTACAATTTGGATGAATCCGATGTGTGGGAACGAAGGATACCAAATAAAAGAAATTAAAAGATAAAACGATTTGATTATATTCTCCGAGAGAAAGATTTTCAATCAATATCCGTTTAGCACTTTTCGTGCATTGCTGATTAGTTGTCGAATGAAGAATCAAGACGAACTCCACCGGCAACATTGAGTCATGTACGACGAGTGGTATGGTAGGAAATTAATGATAAAAATGAATTGGTAAACATGTGAGGAAAATTGGTGAGGAAAATTTATTTTTTCATCGATTGCATGGTGCTGCCGATGAGGAATATATGAAAGTCTCGCTTCTTTCCCATTGGGGAACTGATTGGTGAACATTGGAAAATTGGGTGACAATACAACAGAAGCATTCTCACTTTTCTCAACTGTGAACCATTGTAATTCGTTTAGAGCACCAGAAGTAAGACAAACACACAACAAATTTCTTTGATAACAAATCGCCATTTTTTCTTTTATTTAGTTAATTCTTATTTTCACTAATTGGATTGTGGTTTCTTAATGGAAGTGCAATATCACTTTTAAGCTACCCGTGGGGGTAATACCGATTAAATGCTACTAGTTACTATTCAAACTAGATTTTCTTTCACAGATTTTCTTTTTGTTAAAATTATACAATACCTTCTTCCCTATGTAAGTCCAACATCTACTCCCTCTCAAACTGCACTCATTTTCGATTGACATATGATTTGCTCAATCCTCTTTTTCAAGTTTTCCTTTACTCTGCTTCACCTCACTCGGATACGATTGAGTACTAAATTATTTTAACAATAGCTCATAGGAAAGAATAGGAAATTCTATTATAAAACGATCAGCGCTTATTGGGATCTGTCGAAATGGTATTTCCTAATTAGAAAATATTTTTAATATTTCACTTTTCTCCTCTTTCACTCAACTTCATCATCATCGACTTCTAATAATTTTACAATGAAACAAATATAACTAATTTCATATTATGATAACTAAAATTTTCATGTTTTAATTTCAATTTTTCAATTTCTTATTCGAGATGAGTAATTCGATAAGGAACAGTTTAATTAAATGAAGATTAATCAATCATAATTATTTTGTCAGCGTGATCGAAAAAGAAGAATTTGTGATGATAAGAAAATTGTAGTTTTTGAAACAGATAATTTTTATTAAATTTACTCAATTCATTCGTGCGAACAATTATAACATTTTCCTTCTTATCTCACGGAATGGAAATGAATGAGAGGGAAATTGATAGGATCTAATCTCTTCTTCGACTTGTTTTCTTTTCATTTGTCTTTGCATTATTCTAATTATTTCTCCTTTTCGTACACCTTAAGGTGTGTCTGTGTGTGTGTAAGATGATATGATATGGTAATTGGATATTTCTAATAAATATCGACTCGTCGTCCAATTTTTAGTTGAAAAATAATTTGATTAGAAATGAAGCCAATTAAAGATATCAGTTGTCATATGATACAATCGATACAAATTGATTCTTTAGGTAATTCATTCTCATTTAATCATAAGTGAATAGAAAGATGACGGAAAAAATGGAAACATTTCATAACGATAATGATTTTGATAAAGCTTCATCTCATTAAATTTCTCATTTCAATCTTTCAATATTTGCACAGCACACAATAAGAGGATTTGTGGAGATATTTCTAGTCATTAAAAATCGTGGTTTACAGGCAGAAATTGATTATGATGATGGTGAGAGAAGAGGAGAATGATACTATTAGAATGGCATTATGTCCACTAATTAGTAGGATGACCACGTCTGTCAGAAATTCCATTTGATTGAATCATTCAGACCGATTGGAGATAAGAAAGAAATAATAACTTTGTTTAACATTCAGCGACTGTTTCCCATTTTTTGCGATATGTAAACAATGTAAATAATTTGTAATTAAACTCTAATTATAAATATCATAGCGAAAACAAGACCATTTTGATGGAAATGGAATTCTATTGATTTATGTTCGACCAGATGTGAAGATTCCATTTTATGATTGACGGATAATGTGAAGTCTCTCTGACAATTGCTTGTGGAAGTTCGTTCTATTTATTATCTTTTACCGCAGTTCCATCCGAAAAAAAAACCAGCTGATTCTCGGACAAAAAATTTTCTTGTCATTTGTTCTAAACTAATATTGGAATTTTCAAAAAATCTTGAACTATTCCAATTATGTAATTGTTACAATTCATTTGTTCTAAGTAAACGATAGTCTTTCCAATATCAACTAAAATATTCGATTGTTTCTGTAAATGTGAAAAATGGAAAGAAAATTGTTTTTATAAGTTCTCTTACAAGAGAACCCAATAAATGTGGAAAGAAGTGATGGAAGTTAAGACATGTGAGTAGGAATTGCCCTGAAATTTATGATATTTATGTAAATATATGATGGAATAGTAACGGTAATAATAGATGATTCTTCTGCGACTCTCCTGATGGTGATGTACATGATTAATAAAAAAAACTATAGAAATTTTTTGGAAAGTATATTTGTATCAATCAGTCAACGCGTGTCCAACTCCATAAATAATCATTAATTCAATAACGACATTCGTCATATTGTTCGTATCTCTATCTTCCACTACACATCTCTCATATCGCTATGTCCGTTTTACAAAGTTCATCGAATCAACATATATACTCTTCATTCTAACTTTTAGAGAAATGATTGTTGTAGCTAGACAGGCCGGAAGTTATTGGGGGAATTCTATTTATTTTTTTATTCCAAATGTTTTTTTCTAACAAAATCAATTCCATCAATTCCATTCTAATAGTTCATTCTTCTCCTTCTTCTATTTCTACTCATGAGAGATATATTTCTATAAAAGCCTTTCAATTTACAAAAGTACCTGGTTCTTCTTCTTTGAATATGAATCGTCTGCTTTTCTTCTTCATCGAAACAATTTGTTCGAAATTCTCTGAAGAAACTTGAGATTTGCGGTTCCCATTGTTTCAATTGTAAAACAATAGTTCTTAAGTGTCAATATGGACCGTCATAGTACTTGTATTCATCTGCGATTGAAAAAGTTTATTTCTTTTCTTAATCTTCGTCTTTATGATACTTTAAAATTCCATTAACACTCGCCATCTTCTTCATCCGAACAGTAATCGATAGGTTAGCAAATTAAAAGTTTCTAATTCAACCAATTTTTTGGAGAAGTAATACAAAAGTATTTTTTAAGAATTTCGGTTTATTAGATGAATTTCGATAATTTATTGAGGAAAATTTTGTGTGATTCCATCGAAGGAATAATAATTCTATTAAGTAGAATAGGAAATGATACATTGCAGATTTGGGAAGTAATGGCAAATGAACTTTTTGTTGTTTTAATTAGTCTCATATGTTTTCCCACAATTTCCCAATTCCTATCAATACTTAATGTATATAACAGTATTTACCAATTGACACGGTTATAATTTGCCGCAAGAACCTTTATTTCCGGAATCTATTTCAACTCGCACTCTCCTCGACAATGAACCAAGACTTCTCCTAATTCTTTACATTTTCATGTTCCAACTCTTGTGTATTGTCACATCGTTTATGTTATGGAAGAAGTTACTTTAATTTAAAGATATTTCTCCTTCCTCTCCTTACAATGACGAACGAGAAGAAATTTCGTGAAGAGGATGATGGAATTTAAACGTCTAATTCGTAGGAATTATTAGCAGGAGAATTGAGAGGAAGAAATTAAATTGAGATGATGAAAATTAATGTGAAATGTTCGAAGGGAGAATGAAGAAAATCAGTTGGGAGAAATCGTAAACAACATCTTCACGACTAACAACAACTTCATCAAAATTCAATTAACATCTATTTTCTTTATTGCTGATATTGATCAATCGTTCAAACATTGGCATTCAACTTTCATTATTATTCGTTCAATCATTTTACGTTCCTTCATCTTTCACCGCAATCGAAATATGTTTCTCTCGACCGATTATTATGCGTATGATTATAGTTATGGGACTTTATTATTTTAATTGAACTTCATTCTATGTACGACCATAATTCGGTTGGTTTATATAAAAACATCATTGAAAGAAAAAAGTTCAACCGCCAATATTGTGTGTATGAAATGAAGTTGGACAATTGTTTTAATGAAGATATTGATTAATTTTATATTACTCTCATACTTTCGTATGTCCTTTAGGACTGTTCATTTGAAGAGTTAATGAAATGTAGTTACTACTGTTTCTTTCTTTAAATAAATCGATTCTTCTTCTTAAATTTTGAAGAAATGTCAATTTTCAAACAATAACAATAACAAGAATAACCACAAGAGGAATAATAGGAGATAGGAAGACATTCATAGTATAATATTGACCTACATCTCCGTCATCTTCTCATTGTGATGATGTTAGCGAGAAGATTGAATTCTTTCCATGATTATATTTCAATTATTTTGAAAGAAGACGACAGTTCTTGGATGAAAAGCGACTAGCACTTGAACAATATAATTCAGTAGAATAAGTGAATGAACATGAATGAGTATGATGTTGTTTGAAAAGAAGTAGATAAAATAAAACTTCCGTCAGCTGATGAGAAATGATTATATCGAATATTCTAATAAGTACAAGTGAATAGTTTTCATGTTAGAATTGGAGATACATATTTTTTTCTTCTACCTGTTGGAGATACAATAAACAACAATGGAGTAGAAAAGAAAGTGGAATATCTATCGACTTCCTCTATCTAATAATAGTTGTAGCTCGACGTTCAAGTATCCATTTGATCATATCTCCATATGGAATGGAATGTCACGTTCTATATTTACAGATGTTATGTTGGCATTATTTCCAATTGTTTATGACACGAACAACGGAATGCTGTACCGATGCATGTGAACCAGATCGATGCACTAATAAGGTAGGATTAGTGATTTCTTTCTGTCTCCACCTCTCTCTCGCACTTCGTCTGTGATTAGTTGAACGAAACTGTTTCTACCTATTTACTACTAGTAGATGGTCGGTCGGTCGGTCGTTGGTTGAGGTAATAAGGGAGAGAAATTAGTGAGAGGAAGATTTATTTATTTAAACAAAATGATAAAGAGTGTACGAGAGAGAATGATATGTGATAAATTTTCAGATCCATATTAGTGGAATTCACATGTAGCAGATGTCAGACTTCTTCCTTCCGTACAAAAAAATATCACAATCACGATTTCATTCGCGATAACATCAAAGACTGATGTGGACATGGAAACAGGTAGGAAAGTGTAACTCATGAACCATAATCAGATAGAACATTAGTTACAAGAAAAACATATGAAAATGTTATTGAACTAATTACATAATATAGACTAATTGAAGTCATTGAAATGCGGCATATATCCACTTAATTCCAACATACTAGATTTCCCTCTTGGAAACGGCACCAAAATTCCTCCTCCACAACCACCCACCAGACAATTTCATGTATTAATTTCAAGAACTGTTTATATTTCCCTCTGCTGTGCGAAAGTCTCAATAATTCCTTCTTTGATAAAATCACTCATCTTTAAATAACATTTTACAGATAAACGATTATTGTGTCTGTTCAAATTTCTTCCTTCTTTATCCAGATAAAATTCGTTATTTGCATAATCATTTCGTCTCATTTATGAGGGGCAAGGTGCGAAAAGAATCACTTCTCTTATAAGAATGGTGTGAATTGAAAGGAGGATAGCAATACCAACAACAACAACAACAAGATTAATATCAAATCTTGAATAATATTATTCTCATATTATTCTTTTCATTTTTGACAATTTCTTTTTCAAAAAAACATCTTTCTCCATCCGAATGAAATCCTTCCAAACTAACGACGAAATTGACTCATGAAATGGTTTTTATTCTTCCTCTTCTTATCTTATCTTCCAACGAACCTCCTCTCAATCGATATTCAATTGAGAATCAACGAATCAGTATCAATTCGTCAATTTTATCGACGACAACATGAACGTCGGAGGTTTTTCCCGACGAACAAAGATCGGAAACGATCCCCTTCCATTGCCCTGGCACCGTCTACCTCCTTAGCATCATCTTTATCCTCCTACTTCGCTCACAAGAGAAATCATTCAAATATTTTACGTCGAAATCAAAAATCCATCGTTGAGTTTCCGTTGAATTTCATTGAAAACGGATATCATCAATCAAGATTATCGAATTTATTACAAATACAATTAACCGACCAACTAAAATCAACAATAAAATTTACATCGAACAAATTTAATTTTTATATTTACGAAAATACGATTGACAAAGACATTTTCACTTTACCTGCATTATCAATCAAATCGGAGAATTTGGGAAATTTCTTAAAACTCCCCTCAAATGATGATGATCAATCCGTTTCATTTATCAGTTTATCAAATGAAAATTTATTTGATAAAACCTTCGAGAATATTAAATTCTCTTTTACCAACATCGATTTTTATCAACATCTCATTGAACATCAACTGAATTATAAGATTACTTTAAAAATTGAAGAATTCACCAATTCGCATCCGAACGAGAAATTTGATGAAGAAATTCTTTTAAAAATTCTTCCTAACGAATGTTCTTGTACTAAATCCTTCCATCTCCATCAAATGGATAAGAAGAATATTTTCAATTTCAAATCCGTCAATTCTACATGTCCATCAATTTATCAAAATTTTCAAGTAAAATTTGATTTATCAAGAAAACAATCGATTTTCGGATTGAACCGTGAATATCGTAAAGAATACAAGAAGAGATATCATATGAAAATCCTCTTCGAACCATTCATTATTCTCAGATGTTCTTCGACAAATGTCCATGAGAATTTCTGGAATGAATTTGGAATAATTGATAAGCGAGTTGATTCATATTATTGGTTGAAATTGAAAACGATTCAAATCAATTCCGAGACGATAAAAGTCAATATAAATATTTTGGATAAAAATGAAAAATCGCCAATTATTGATTATCGTCATATGATGACATTAAATCATCAATTATATCAATTGACATCATCATTCGAGAATGAGGAGCGTCAGATCATTGTGATGATTCCAATTCTTTTAGAAAATTATCTCGTCAACGACGATGAAGAGACTAGTATTTTATTGAACCACAAACAAATCTTGTATCAGATTGTTAGTATCGATTCGGACGACGGAATTAATTCAGAGAAAGTTTATCAAATTAAATCTTATTCACAATTTTCATACAAATTGGAAAATGAATGGATTTCATCATTATGTGAACAATTGATCGATATCGATTCAAACTCAGGAATTTTAAAATTCTACAAAACTTTTTTAAAGAATTCTCAATTAATTCCTGATGATAATGATATTTTCGATATTCGATGTATTATCGAAGTGAACGATAAGAGAACGTATTTCAATTCGTTGACAAATGAGAAATTATCAAATTCCAAATCATCCAAATTATCAAATCAAAAACCTGATAATATTGCACTTCTCCATTTTGTTTTCAGTTACGATTTACCAACCATCGAACTGATGAAATTTGAGAAGATTATCAATTTTCAAATTTATTTCAAAACTCAATTGACAAATGTTCAATTTCCCCAACTCTGTTGTACGGTGTTGTTGAGTTTTAATGAGAATTTTCAAAACTCTCAATTAGAAGTTAATAGACGTATGGAGAACGATGGAAAATCATTAATATTTCCAGTAAGTATTTCTGATTTATTGATAATTCGAAGACAATCGAATTTGAATGAATTGAAAGAAGATTCTGTAATTTTCTTCAAGATTTGTTATTTAAATACGAGATCCATTTGCTCCAAATTCACTTCGACAATAAACGAATTTAATTTAATCGAAAAGAAAATACAATTACCTATCCAATCACCAATTCTTCAAATTCCCTTAGAGAAGTACACGAATTATAATTATGAAAAATTACGTCAACGACGATCGATTGATGGAAATGATCGATTATTGGACAAGATCGATATTAGTCAAATTAAAGTGAATTGTCCGTTGAATATGAAGAAATTCTTTTGTATTTTCAGTGGGAAGAAGATGCGAAAGATCTTCTACGAACGAACAGAAGAACATATGCAATTCTATAACGATATCTTTCAAGTCTCATTGAATGAGATAGGAGAGTATTTCCTGCAATTACTTCCCTTACGATTTACGAGAAATTTTTTGAGTTTGTTCTATAATCGAAGACATATTCGACGACAAATAAGACGACAATTAACATTGTTTAATGAATTGAAAGAGAATGACATAATTAATGAGAGTAATGCATTGAAGAAATTATTGATCGCTTTACATACGGGAGTGTATAAACAAATCCGCTTGAATCTCTTATTATCCATCGGATGCATGGGAGAATCGGAGAATTTCTATGAAGCATCTATCAACATTTGTTCCACACAAAATTTTAATTCAATTCGCTCCAATTTTCTGATTCAACCGTTTTCCATAAAAATTCGTCGAACTTCATTCAATTTAGATGTGGAATATTCGGAGAAAGTTAAACTGAAAATAAAAATGATGGAACGAAATCGATTCGAACTTGACGCCAAATTTATATTATCCGAAAATTATAATCGATGGATCACGACCGTACAAGATACTCAAAGATCATTCAAATTATCGAACGATGTTAGACATGAAGAATCGATTAGATATGAATTGGAACAATATCGATCATTAAATCCTTTTGATGGAATTATGGAAATGAAAGAAAATGTGTTATATCTCTATAATAATTCCATTCAGTTGACGTGTATTTCGATGGAACATTCATCATCTTTGTATGATAAATGGTTATTTTCCGTCGATCGATTACACGTCAATCGAATTCGACAATTTGTCGTAATTTTTCAGTCGAATTCCTCTTGTGCTTTTCAAGTGTTCAAACACATCTCATTATATTCTGCCTTCCAACGTATCATCCGTCCTTGTTTCCGTTTGTTAAACAAAGAAATGATCATCACTCACAATTTCATTAATCGATGTTTAACCAACAAAGAACTGGTGAAGGAAAAGAATTATGAGAATCAGAAATTATTAATCATCAAAGATGATAAAATAAAATATCATCATCAATTGGCTATTAAGAAGAAACAAGAGAGTCATTGCGAGAAAATATTTGTAAATAAAAATTTAGTTGGTGAATTTCATTTCAAAATTTCATCGAATAAAAAATTTATTATGAAATTTAACAACAATAATTGGCGATTGATTCATTCACCGACGGTCGTAAATGAAAAATGTTTTTTGGCTGAATTCCTAAATTTGTTCATTCTTATTAGTAATACGAATAAATCAAAAGAATCTTTACAAACATTTCAACCATCCCAAATTTATGAACATTTCTTCTCAATTGACACAATTGAAAATAAAACTTTATTCGAATGGACAATTGGTCACTGTGAAAAGTTTAATGGAAAAATTATTTCAGATAATTCAAATGTAACCGAATATTTTGAGAATGAATCACTAAAATTGAAAGTAAAGAAATCTCTAATGAATTTGTCGGTTGGAAGAAGATATTTTGAGAAAATTTCTTTAATTTGTTCTACAACTAATCCATTATCGATTGATGAGAATGAAATTGTTCATTTGAATATCATTCACAATATTGTCAGTCTCTTCAATTATCTTAGATATTTCTTATTCCACAATGATGAGTGTGGAAAGGAATTTGACGATTATGAGAAATTGTTTTATCGAAATTTCTTCTTTGTCAAATCCAATCGATCCACAAATATTTTTGGAGATATCTATGAACGGTTATGCGGAATAGAAAAAATTTTTAAAGAAGATTGGATGAACAATTTAATCGAAATTAAATTTTCCTCTACCGATATCGATTATAAGGATAACGGATTATTGAATTTTAAAGGAAATGGAAACGTTTTTGATATTAGTATGAAGAACAGTTTGCCATCACCACAACTGACGATATTCCAATTAAAATACATAATCGTTGAAGAAGTGGAGGAGTTGGAGAACTTGAAGAAAGAAATGACAAAAGTTCGAAAATTGACATTTTATTTATCATTCATCGAATTGACCAAAAGTTATTTTGATGAATTGAATATCGATGAAATTGGTCGAATTGATCATGATTTCCAACTGATTATTCAATTTCTCAATACGAAAATTATTGTGAGAGAGAAATTATTTGATCTTTCATTTGAGTATTTAGATTTCCGTCCGGTATCCATCATGAAATTGAAAGTGAAAGAATTTTTGAGATTTCTCAAATTTAATCAATTGGATCTTTTCCATATGATGCACATTAACATCATTCAATTTCAATTATTCCTTCTCAATCAAAAGACGATGATAATCGATTATGAATATCATTTAACGATTTATTTGTTGAATGAAGCAAGATATAATAATATTCAATTATTTCTTATTAATAATGAAGATAATAATAACATTCATAGATATAATGATACGACGACTATAGATTTATGGAAATCGAATAATTTAAATGATTTATTATCTATCTCTCTAGGATCATATATTTATCAGAAATTAGGATTATTAACTACCGACAATTATATCATCAATCATTCTCAACAATCTTTCGATAATCAATTACCGATAGCTCTATTAAATTATGAGATTAGTGAAATCAATTCAAATAGTTCATTACCTGGAATATCGATAGAGAATTCCCATCTACAAATCAAGGGATATCGACAAGGTTTCGTCAAACTAAAAATTCATACTTTCTACAATAAATTATTGACACCATACAAATATCTCAATTCGTTATCGAATGAATGGTCCGATTCAATTGAATTAAATAAAAACATCAGTCATTATTTGACGATGGTACTTCATTTCCACGAGAATCGATATTTGAAAAATTCTCGATTTTTGGGAACTAAAAGTGAAATCGATTGCATCCATCAACAACGGATCAATGAACGATTTGCTGAATTTTCTACTTCGCTTATTTCTATTTCTTGTGAAGTTGATAATTTCAATACGAATTATGATGAAATTTATGAAGAAGATTATCAATTGAAATGTTTATGGAGTTTGAAAGAGAAAATGCTCATTTATCATATACAATCCAGAGAATGGATTATAGCGACAACATCTAATTATTTTTATATACATCCAATAACATCTAAGATTAGGATTGTTCATTCATTGGGACTCAATTATCTTCATTTCTCTAAAACTAATTTAACAATAATTGGACATTGTGAAAATGGAAATCGATATAATAAAATCATTCCAATTATCATCATCAAATATGACCAGATAACTTCGTTATCTTTAGCTAAAACTAATACACCATCATCAATCGCTATATCATATCATATCATTGAGAGTGGATCGTTACAATTCTCTGAATTATCTTGTCAATTCAATTCGATGATCAACACGACCAACTTCCGAATATTTAATCAAAATTTTATTTGTTTCAATGAAATTTTCAGTAATTGTCAAGACCCACTACATTTGGTTGCCATAGAAACGAATAGTACAGAAAAATTTAAAAGAATTTTATTGAATATCTTCCTAATTCATCAAAATCGATTATGTCTAAACATTTCATTAAATTCCAACATCTTCCACGAGTATGATCAGAATTCCTGCTTCATTTACGAATATTTCCAATTCTTCAAACAATCCATATCGATCGTCATTGAACAGAATTCAATGAATTATCGTCTTCATTTTAATACGAAACAAATCGACGAATTATTATTGAATTCGATTCTTCGTCCGTTTATTTCGAATAAGAATCTTCTGAATTCCTGCAAGAATTTATGTCGATTGAATTTATCCAACAAAAACAATGACAATTTTCCAATTTTATTGATAATGAAACGTTCCCTTCAAACAACAATGAGATTAAGTCAAATTGAAATCATTTGTAGATTTGAATCGAACAGAATTTTGAAATTTAACAAAATGACAATTGATTTAAAGAGTCATTATCTGACTTCATATCAGTTTAATAATTCCAATCATTTCACCATTAAATTGAATAATTCCACGGTAGATCATATGAATATGATGGTGAGATTAAAGAATGTTCATGGATATTTAAAGAAATTATTTAATCTGATTCAATTCAATTTCACAATTATTTTCATTCCATTGAAGGAATTGAACGGAATGGAAATGTTTTCGCAATACAATTCCATTTCCAATATTGTCAATGGAAGAGTTAAATATAAAAGAATGTTATTTTATTCTCAATCATATTTCTCTCCTGATAAATCATCACAATATGATATTGATAATGAATTGAATTTAAAGTCATTCATTCCATATTATTATCTCAAATGTCATTCAACTTTCATTTATTCCAATTTCCAATGTCAACTAATTACAATGATCGACAATAATTTAATAGAAAATTTTGAATTCCAATCAATCTTCCAATCGTCTCAAGAATTAACTTTGAAAATCGTTTCAGAAACTCGATCAAATTCACATGGGAATTCATTTCGAATAGAATTTCTTGAAAGAAATTTAATTGAAATTCAACTAATCGATCGATCGATTTGTTCCTCTCAACAATTATTGAAGTTTCAATTAGAAATTTCTCAAAAATTTCATCAACAATTTATCCAATTTGTTTGGAAATTACTCTACGAAAATTTCGATATCGTCATCGATGACAATTTTAAATTATCTCCAATAGACGTCTATCAGAAACATGAATTCTTTCTCGAATGCTTTCAAATTTCTCCCGTGTCGTTCCAGAACCAAATTTTGAACACAAAATTTTATTTTTATTCAACAAATTCTTTGGATTCCTGTTTATCGACTGTGGATTGTACAGGACATAAAATAGAACAGTATAAGAAATGTTTTAAGAATCCAACAAATGAATCTTGTCAACTATTGATCATTCTTCACAACTTCCCTGATAATATCATAAAAATGCAATGTAATCCTTTTATCTTCTCATATGACGATTGTGAAAGTTTAGAAAAATGGAAAGAATCAAAAGGATTTAACCAATTTCTTTTGCAATTTTATTTCAAATCGATATCAAATATTTCTAGAGTTTCCATTAAGAATTGTTATGATAATTGTGAATTCGACTCCAATTCGATCGTTTCGCTGAAAACGAAAGAAATGGATTATCGATCATCAAATGGCTTTTGTTCAATTGATGATATATGGAATATAATCAATTCACATTCATCAATTCGATTAAATGAACGAAATGAACTTTGTACCAAAAATTTTTGTATTCAAATATCTGACGATAAATTAGATAATCGGACAATTTATTCATTCGATGTAATCAATACCGATGTAATACAGGATTCCACAAATGAAATCATATTCTCTAATTCATTTCTCACAACCATCAAATTATTCAAGAGATTTACAATTGTACAAAAAACCCCAAAAATTAATTCATCAAATCAATCGCAACAAACTGATAATATCGAATGGATATTCAATGGAAATTTAATGAAGATTAAAAGTCGGAAAAATAAGAAAGTATTAGAAAATAATATGAATATCAGAATCGATAATGAAATCAGTATACATAAAATACGACGAAGTAAACGAGAAATTGACAAGCAAACACCAGAAAAACCATTCTATCGATTAAACGGTAAGGATAATGATTTTATTATTCAAAATAATTGTTCTCAAATGATTCGAATACATAAAACCTCCAATCATTTATTACTTAATGTTTCACATTTATTCCTATTGAATAATCTGATAATATGTAAATTGAAAACGATAAATTTGAGAAATTATAAGAAAACGAAAAATTTTGAAATTTCATTCAGAAATCTGGAAACTCTTGATATTAATATGAAGGAAGAATTTATCATAACTAATTCAATATTATATCGAATTAACAATTCGCTCATGATAATCGATACCAATCGATTATTTGAGGAATTAAATTATTTGACTTCAGATAGAAAAGAATATTTGGAACTTGTCCAAACTGAATATGTGAGAATGAAAACGGAAAATATTCAACATATCTTCAAATTGATTAATGGTCAATTGTTGTTGATTATTGATAAATTGACAGAGTTGTATGAAAATTATTGTGATAAAAAGTTCCATTTTCAGGAAATCACTCAACTCATCTTCAATTCCATATTTACTAATTCAGATGAAATTGATTCTCAAATTAAAATTATTATTTCAATACTTCCTCAATATTGTAAGAAGAATGAAGAAATCAATTTGAAATTTCATTTGTCATCAAATCAACAATTTTTTTGGTTAAATCAATTAAATTTTGAGAATGTCAATATCGATGGAACATTTACCGATTACCGATTAGAAAAGAAACCGATGGAAAATATTTTGTTAGAAAAGAATATGTTAAATTTCGTTAACGATCTTCCGACAAGTGAAATTTCTGTAAAAATCAATCGAATTATATCAATTCAACCAAATGATGAAGATATCATCATTATTGATGAAAGGAAATTTGATTTAAGATTTGTTCCTGAGAATTCAATGGAACAATCGGTAATGAATGAATGTTCTCAAACATTGCAACATAATCGATTAGAATATCGATTGATCGATATTGATATTTTATCAAGAAACGATAATCAGTTCAAAATTTCCATATTTGATTGTTTGGATGATAATTGTCATGGTCCATATATCGACTGGTTTAATGAGAAGTCATCAGAGATTTATATTCCGAATATTTATTCGGATAAAATTATATTCGATGAATGTATATCAGATTTCCATGATGTATTTCAATTAAAATTCGAGTTAAATAATTTTACTTTGAAGGTGGGACACGAAGAGTTGATGGAATTATTGATGGAGGAGAATGTTCGATGTTCTATAATTCTGAAAAATATGAATTTATGTCAAGAGAAAATTTACGAGATCGAATTTAATCGGAAACGATTCAATAAAAGACAATTGACGAGTTTGAGTGAAACGAATGTGATTTATATGAATCATATTCAATTGGCGAAGAAATCTTCTTGTAATTCGAAAGAGGAAGATATCGAAATCGAATTAAACTACAATGAACTTTTAGAAAATGATATTGTGAAATCATCAATATCATTTTATATGTTCGATTGTCAATCAAATCAATTTATCAATCAATTTCCTTTCTTGATGAATGTTACGAAAATTGAATTAGAAGTGAAAAATGAAGTTTCTTTCGAAAGTAGATTGAAATTATTTCTCTATCAGTTCCTTCCCATTCATCATACAAATATATTGAACATACTTTATTATCGAATTAAAAATATTATCAATCGATTGAGATGTGTCGACACATTCTTCCAATTTCCATTAAATAATGAGAATATGATCGATATTTTAATCAATATCGAAAAAATGAATTGTTCGGGAGAAATAAATAATTTTTCACTGGAATTAAATTCATTAAATTCGTTCAATATCAGATTCCCAACAATTTCATTAGATGCTCAAAATAATTTAAATGAAAAAATTTATAAGTTCCATCATTTTCTCAATTTGACGAAAATTGTTCAATTAGAAACATATTCGATTATTGAAGGAAAGTTTATGGAGAAAATGGACAAAGGTCAATATTATTCCAATGTTGATAGTTCGTCAACAGTCAGTAAGATTGTGATGGATATTGAATCGAATATTCCTCATCAATTCCTCACTTTTCTCCCATTAATCAATAATCGATCAACTGATTTTTATTATTTGGAGTGTGTCGAAGATGAGAAAATAATTCTAAAATTGGACAACGATCAACAGAAGAAATTGAATGAATTATTCCAGGTAATTTTCATGAAACAAAATAAATTATCAATATCATACGATGAATTTGAATTTGATGATTTCTTTAATGAGAATTTCAAATTAATAAAACGGCAATTGAAACTTAAAGAGAATCAGAAGAAATTAACGTTTCGTTTGATGGGAAAGAAATTAATGAGATATCTTTATGAAATTCCATCAATGGAACAAATTTCTGGAGTTGTTCCCTTATCTATCAGATTTACTGGTAAGAGGAATTTGAAGATGATGGTTAACATGGACAATATGGGTGATATGGAAGAATTATTTATAAAAAATCAATCGATCGATTATCGATATAATTTAAATATCGATTATCCGTCAATATTTCAAATATCGACAAAGGGAAATTTATTGAAGAAGGACTCATCCAATAATATCGAAATATTTCTTCGAGAATTCGATTCGATTAACTACGATGATTATTCTGATAATAATTTTGGAATCTTACAATTCGATGTAAATCCGCAATTTTCCGGTACTGGAGAAATTTCGTCAATTTTCCCAAAAATTTTTTATAATTTGAAATTACTCAATAAAACCATCTCGATTAATATGCACAAAGTAGTTTTGAGACGACGGAATGACCATCAAAAATTAAACCATGAAAATCATGATAAATTTTTCAATTTATTAAAGTTTGATGAAAGTGCTTTACTCAAAATATTCTTCAACCAATCTCATTTATTAGAAGAATTATATGATGCCGAATCGATAAAAGAAATTGAAATTAATTTTAAATATTTTATGAAATTCTCTTATCTCATCAATTTCACTTATGATGATAAATTACTCCAATCATTATTTGAAACGAAAGAAATATTTTTCGATATCGTCCTCAAAATGAAATTGATCGATGTGAATGACAATCCACCAAAATTCCAGGAACATTTCACACGACTACAATTAAATGAACATTCGAATATCGGAACAGAAATCATTCAATTGACAGCAAATAGTTCCGATATTGACGAGATGAATAATATTATTACTTATCGAATTCTCGAAGTTTATCGACGAACTGCTTATTCTAAATTGTCATATTCGTTAGATATACCTGCTAATGACACGTCATTCTTCCACAATGAATTGATTTCACCATTTTCAATTGATTCGACGACTGGACAATTAGTCGTCAGTAATAATGATAGTTTAGATTATGAATTACCAAAAACAATGAATTTGCAATGGATTGGAAAATCATCAATTTTTGTTATTGTTGTTGAAGCAAGTGAAAGTGAGAAACTGAAGGACACGACGAACTTATTCGTTGAAATATTAAATTTGAATGATAATCATCCAAAATTCATAGTTGATGGAAATTTGATCAAATTGGAAATTGATGAAATCGTTCCAACATTTCAGAACAATTTCAAAATATTCCAATTCAAAGAACATGAACATGTGATGGACATGGATCGGATTGGAAATAATTCTATAGGGAAACAATTGTCCCCGTTTTACTTCTCAATTGTGACGGTTAAACCGGCAGAAGCTTCTCAACATTTCCATATTCGATCGGAGAATTCATTATCACAAAATGGAATTGTTGGAGAATTGATGCTGAAGAAGGCGATTGATTATGAGAAGATTCCCTTCTTCCAATTGGTGATTGAAGTGAAGAATTTCCGGAATGAAATCATCGAATCTGTTTCCAATAAATTAACATTTTATATTCTGATAAATAACCGTCGTGATGAGAAATTACGATTATCATTATCACAATCGAATGTTTGTATGAAATTTGATGATATAAATGAACTTCATCATGATTTATTATCGATTAAAATCATCGATATCGATTTGGAAGCAGAAAGACGATTCTTTAATTTAATGGAGAATTCTTTGAGTGAAAAAATTATTTCGACTTGTCAAATTAATTGTTATAAGAATTATCTGTATCCATATTGTATTATGGATTCCGATTTTTTCCATGTTCAAATACAATCGGGAAACAATGACGTAACTTTCATTACTTCAATTCATCGACCGATGAATAAGAGTGAACCCGAAATCCATTTACAGACAACGGGACGACGATGGCAGAGTATCGAAAATAATATTTATATTTTATCCGATCATTTAGTGAAATATCGAGAGATTGGAATAAGAACAAAAATCGAGAATGAAATGAAATTTCGATTCTTATCACAATTACGACAAAGAAGATTATGTTTATTGGATCGATATATCGATCAGGATTATGGATGGAATAATGTCATTTGGAATCATCGAAATCGAAGTGGTATACGAAATTTCATTGATGAATTATCTGTCTCAAAAATTAATTTACCGATAATAGCAATCAACAATAATCAGTTGATGGAAATCATTCGAGAACGATTCAAATCATTAATGAATTGTATCAATACTTATGATTGTGATTCGATTTATACTTCTTTGGAAATAAAAATGTTAGAAAAGAATATGAAGAATTTGTTTCTGTGGCAGAAAGGTAAAATTTCGTTGAAGAAGAAAGGAAGATTTTATATAAAATTGATTGATGAGAATCGATTATTTAATATACAAAAACTAATTGAAAAATCCATCAACAATTCCATACAATATCAATTGAATAAATTGAAGAATTCACAAATAGATTTATGTCTCACCAGTATTCTCAATGACGTTCTTTATGAAATTAATCCTAAAAATTTCTTGATTCGATCTATTTCCAAGAATGAAAAGGAACATATTGATATGAGAATTCAACGAAATAATGGAATCGTTCTGGAAATAGAGAATGCTCAAATCGATTTACCAGAAGAAGCAAATTTCGAAATTTTCATTTATCAACATCGATTTTGTTGTTTCAATATCGAATTTGAGAAGAGAGATGATTATCGATCGAATAAATTGAAAATGTTTCATGAATCGAATATTATTCTGGAATCATTTTGTATGGATAAGAAGTTATTTGAAAATCAATTAAATCAATTAATTCAACAATATATTGGTCGTGTTTGTCTGATAAGAATTAATAATTTTAATGAATTCTCAATTAATCATAATTCATTCATCGATATGCATGTGAAATGTGAAGAAGTGAAAATGAGAAATATCAGTCGAATTGATCAATTCTCATCGAATATCATTCGAACGATCACTATCGTTGAGATGTTAAAAGAGATTTTAAGTATGACTAAAAATAAAAATTTCAATTTAATTGAACAATCTCAATTGTCGTCGATTGGAAATGGAAAGAAGAAGGATGAAAATTTTGAACAATTGTTCGATTATCGTTTCCTTCGATATCATGTCGATATATCTAACATTTTAACATCCATATCATTCAATGGAAATAATTGTTCTTTCAATAGTTTATCGTGGAAGGAACCGTTGATTCAAATCGAAGATATTACATCTAATTCCATTACACTTCCTCAATTGACGTCGATTATCAGAAATGAATTAACACCCGACTCATTCGGTACTATCATTACTACGTCTCATATCATGCTCCACACCAAACTAGTCGACCAAGCATTACCTCTTTTCTATACCACGGCGAATGATGGAGAAACGATAAAGAAACAATTCAATATTCCACCAAACGGAAATATTCATAATAATAATTTTTTGAATCATCATTTCAAGTTCGTTCTCCAACTCAAATTTTCAGATAATAAACTACACGAAAGATTAAGTAATACACTTCCTCTTCTTCTATATCTGACTCAATCGACTATGCCACCGAAGATTAATCCAATCATTTTCCAATGTCGATTATTGGAATCGATAATTGTCGATTTTTCTCTTGTTCATTCGAATGAAGCTGGTGAACGATATCATAAGATTCTGATTGAAATTCAATTGATCTATCGAGAGAATATCGGAATGGAATTTCAATTAATTTTCTATTCGTCAACCAAACCTGATATTCCATTTTATAAAGAATATTTGTTAATCGAAGATGAAATATTTTTAAATGTTCAATTGGAAAAGAAAAATATCATCAAACTTCATTTGCCATTACAAGTTCGATTGAAATTAAATTTTCTTATTCGTCATCAAAACGAGAGGAATACCGTCGAATATTTTGTGGATCGCTTCAATCTACAAACACGACTTGCTGTGGGTAATCGATGGTTCGAATTGTCACCTGTAAATATATTTATACCGACATCGACGTCGTTTAATGGAAATAAAAAATTCTCTCAGATCGATATAAATAATCCTCTCATCATTCTCCTACATCATCAGCCTATGCATTTATTGAATAATATTGGAACGGTTCTCTCTGAAGTGCGATATGATATTATTCAATTATCATTAAATAATTATCAAATAAACCTGTCGAACGGTATTGTGGAGAATGAAGATTATAATATTCATATAAAGAACGATGTGAATGAGTTGGTGTTAAATCGAATGTCATTTGAATCATTCCTATCAATAATTCCCAAATTTCAAAATGAAGAAATCGGTTTATTTAAATCCATGCCAAAATTGATAGAATCCATCATTACGTCCAATACGAAAAGAATGACCGATTCTGTAATTTGCATCTGTCAAATTTTAGTCGAAACAAAATATTTTTCTTCTAATTTTCCAAATAAGATTGAATCGATCGTCTTTGAAATCGAATCTCCATTTGCTAAAGAATGTTCTATCAATATCTGTCCAAGTTCCTCCGATTATTTATTATATTCAATTTATCTCAAACAACTATACAAAGAACAACGAACTAAATCGAAAGAATTATTGACATTAAATAATTATATTTTAGGTCTCAATCCTTGCTATTCATCTCCTTGTCTAAATCATGCTTTATGTCGACTACAACATACGATGAATGATACGAATTATGTTTGTATTTGTGCTGGTGAATTTACAGGAATAAATTGTGAAATATCAAGTAATCGTTCAATTCAATCATATTCCATGTGCTACAAATGGAGGAGTATTTTCACCATTTGTTTCTGTCATCGAACAACTCTCAATCCAACTTCATCCTATTACCATATTATAACAAATAAAGATGATAATCAAATTCAATGTTACAAAAGTGAAAATGATTATTTTCGATTACTAATACAACAACTCTTGTCAATCAACAACATTTGGAGATCATCTTATAAGAATAATGGGAATTATTTCAAAAATTTCCTACAGACACCTGACAACACTTTTCCCATCAGTTTTGAATTCTCATTTAAAAACACTCGATTTCTTCTTGCTTGTTTCGTCGTCGTTATTATCGTCATTTGTGCAATTTTAACGACATTATGTGTGGTATGTTGTCGTCGTCGAAAGAAGGAGGAAATGAAGAGAACGTCCGATTCGACTCCTTATGAAGAAAGTGAAATACGAGAACAACAAACGAATTTATTGTCAAATCAGATGAATCAAAATAATTTATTGAAAGTAGATTTCGAAGAGAAATTCACTTCCCCATTTCCATCCACAAATCATTGGGAATGTTCATCACTACAATTAGATCAGAGACAAAGTAACAATTCTCCCAATTCCAGCGATCTACCCAACACAACAACATCTACCTGTGACGAAATATTACCAACTATTCGATATAATGCAAAAAATCCATTAATTCGTTCATATGAACAAAATCGACGTCGGACAATACGACCAATCAGTCGTATCTATTATCCCAATATTCCCACATTCTCTGACAACAATCAATATTTTCAGACGATGCATTATAATGAAACGGTGAAATATTTGAAAATGAATCGGGCGAGTTTGAGCGATGCTGAACCGGCACACCATCGTCACGATAGTCGACGACAATACTCACAAATTTACACGAATCCCAATCATGAATCAATGATTGCTCAAACCGGGATTGATGAGATGAATTCGTCATTCGATGACGAATTACGAGGAAAGAAGACGAATAAAGAATTTACAGATATTTAAGGGAATTTTCATTTTTTTTCTTTGTTATTTCCAAAATAAAAGTTTTCATTTTTATTTATTTCGAATACTTATTTTCGAATAAATTATTTGATATCGCCGAACTATAATAAGTCGTGATGATGTTGATTGATACATCATTTTTATGATGTTGAAATAATTGAAATGCTAAATTGAGTAATCATAAAGTTAGTTGGAATAATAATATAAATAATATGGAATAAAAATGGATAATTATGAGTTTTTATGGTCCTACTAAAATGTCTTTGATGAGATTGTATTAGAAACCGTGCTCCGAATTACGAGTCTTCGTACTACGTGACATTTCTTGGGGAACTCTTAAGAGAACCGTTCGATAATCTCTCAACGACTATATTGACATTCATCATATTTAATATCAATACTGTCAATAAACATTAAACTTTAATATAATGTCATGAAACATGTTAAAAGGGATGACGCCTTAGTCTTGCTAAGAAAATTCGTTTCAAAATAAAAACTGAAGTTCCTTCCCCAATCCTAGTTCCTTTCGGAATGATTGTTTTATTAATCTCATTCTTAATCGTCTTACAATCGACTCTCGTTAAACTTGACAACTCGACAGAAGCTAAATTTGAACCGACACAAGACAAGCCGTGCATCTTTCCATTTCCATATAACGGTCGATGTTATTCCGAATGTACATACGATGGTTATGACGAAAAAATTCATACTTGGTGTGCAATTGAAGTTCCTTTAGTGAGTGGAACAGCTTTCTGGCGTTTATGTCAAGGTTATTACCTAATACTAATCTTCAATTTGAATTTAATCTTAAATTTTTATTTCATTTATTCTCTTTTATAGGAAAAGATCATGGAATAACACCCAAATCAGATGTGCCAAAATGTTTCTTTCCATTCCTCTATCAAGGACGTTGTTACAACGAATGTATTCAATTACCTGGTGAAAAGACTACATGGTGTTCAGCAAAACCGGTTTATCAAAGTGTCAGAGATCGTCAACCATGTATCGAATCATCAGCGAAACATTATCCTTTCAATTTCCATCAGATGATTTTCTGTCTTCTTCTTTTATATTTCTCCGGCAAATAACATTCAGATTTTTGTAGATTTTTCTTCCACAGTTTATTGATTTTAAAAAAAATATTTCTTTTGATAATTAGATGTTCTTTAAATTAATTCTTTTCGTTTATTCTTTCTTGGTTGTATCATGTGCGAGCGAATCAGCCGCTGTCACCACAACGGTGGCTAGTTCCAACGCGAAAGAATGTGTATTTCCATTCTTGTATAATCACAAATGCTACATGGAATGTACAGATGATTTTAATGCAGGACAGAAGTTTTGTGGAATGACACCATTTATTCGCGACCGGAAACACGTTCGACCATGTACAGGTTCTATCAACTTCTCAAATTAGTTTAATATTTATCACTGACAGATTCCGATGTTGGTCAAATACCGAAGATAGTGGAAGGATGTGTTTTTCCTTTCATCTACAACAACGAATGTAGAAACGACTGTGTTGACGAAGGTAACAGTTCCTGGTGTTCCAGTCAACCGAAATATAATGACAAAAGTGATCGTATTTTATGTAACGGAGGTTTCCTTTAATTCTGCTTATTTGACTTCAATTCTTCTCCTTCAGATATCCTATGGCAATTCAATCCATTTTTAATATTACTGGGATTAATAATTTTCGTCAAATTGTGAAATATCTGCTGAAAATTAGTGACTGTGACTGATCTTTAATTTAATTTCTAAATTAACTTGAAACGATTTATTTCGAACTGATTAATACAACTAGAAATAAATTTTCATTTCATTTTTTTGGTTGCGATTATCATCAGCACTTTATAAATTAGACTTATGTTTAATTCGAGATATTGTTAGAGAGATTCAAACTTTGCTCTTCTATTGAATTTTTTTTTTTTTTTATTAATACAACAAATCCCCGCGGGGTAAATTATAAAGGAAACGAGATAACTCATCAGATGAGTTATTGGAAATAAGTGATTTGCCCTGATCCACGTGGGTACGTAAAGAGTCAGGAATGAAGGAATCGATATTAAAGTTGTTGATCATAGAGCCTCATAGATAGGTGCCTCCAAAGAAATAGGTACCGTTAATGAATAATAAAGCGAAAAGAAGTTGATAGGAGAAGAGAGTATCTCACATTGATTAAAAGATGGAATCGGAAAATCGGAAGAAGTTACAGATTCTAGTAATTTAACTTACCTAACCGCCAGAAGAAGTGGTAAGGGCTTCAGCTCCGAGATAGAGAACATGAAGGCTCTGTTGAAAAGTTTACCACAACCGAGTAACATCCGTATTGTTCTGTTGTATGTTCGATCGAGAGATCGTAATGATTTATGAGTTGACGATAATGAGGCAGCGAGACCATAGAAATCACAGCAATAAGTTATAAACAATCGAAGAATTTGCAACGATGAAAGAAAAAATAGAACATCCGCAAAAATTTGCATCTAATGTAATCAGTCAGTTTCAAAGACTTTTTTCTATTGTCCAACTGACAACCGAGAAATTCAATTTCTTTCGAAATTATTAAACTAAAATTACTACAAGAAGAAAAATTATGAATGTTCGTCAAAATTTTAGATTTACATTCATTGATTTGAATCCAAATTGTTGCCAATCGAGATTTCACAATGTTGAGGATGTTGTGGCAATTTTTTGCAGAATTGCAGCAAATAACCATATCATCCGCGTAAGAGTATAGTACCGGAAAAACAAGACTCCCAATTATGAACGAATAATGATTATTTACATGACAGAGAATTTCATCAACTAATTTATCGAAAATCCAAGGAGCCAAAATGGAACCTTGTCGCACACCTTTATTAATACCAAAGAATTCAGAAAAACGAGAAATCCATTTGACGACACCTTGAGCGTTAGTCGATATAAGTTTGATGAAATTAATCGAATAAGAATCGAGACCAGCCTCATCTAGAACTCGTAGTCCCTCTTGAATATTGACAGAATCGAAAGCCTTTGTGGCGTCAATAAAATAAAAAACCAACTTCGTATTAACGGAACGACATAATGAGATTAAGAACTTCAACAATAAAATTAACGGAAGAGTACCTCTACTCACCTTACGATAAGCGAATTGGTAGAACGAAGAATATAGATTGAGCGAGAATCTATTCTTAATAATTTGTTAGATAATTTTTATGAGACCATTTGCTATACAAATAGGACGATACGAGTTGACACCAGACAGAGGTTAACCATGTCCTTTATAAACAGGAATGATGGAAAATACTCTCATATAGCTATAATCGATATTACATAGAAGGATCTTATTAATATGGTTGATAATTAGTTGAATCGACGTATCGTCAAGTCCACACCAATCATCGACACCATGCGATTTACCTAAGTCCATGCAAGATAGTGCAGACTTGAATTCCGTAACAGTAACTTCATTGAACGATACAGATGAATTTGCGAGAGATGATTCTTCTTGTGTTGGTGAAATGGAAGGATCGTACATAGAGGAACGAAAAAAGTTTACGAACAAATTCATTTGAATAGAATTAGTGGAATTTTGACACTTTCTACATGTTAGCGGTGGCTCGGAAGCACAATAGTTGGAAGGAAGATATTAATTTTCGAGTAATAATAGGAATAGGAACAGAAACATAAGAACATAATAATGTGTAGGAACGAGGATCCTATTTATAAAAGTTGATATTAATGGTCGCTCATTAATTCATGTTAGTGATTCATGACTTTCTTATCGCATCGTAGAACTAACATGATGTCAGTGATTAAGAACACGCTTCTTTTCTGATCTTCACTTTAATTTCAATCTCATATAGAAGGTCATTTTTGATAGGGGTCTCGATGTGTTTCCTGAGATATTCTGATATAGACATGAGAGACCTGAATTTCGCAGAATTATTATTCTCCGCTAACTCAGCGAAGACCTCTGCTTCATTTCGCCTCAACAGATCTCTTACGGCATATCTAAATTGTTTTCTAGCCAATTTTCTTTCAGAGAAAGATACAACATCATTTTGAACCAGATACTTACGATTTGATTCAATCATCTTCACTTTCAAATGTCGTATTTCTCGGAAGTTGGGATTTTTTTCATTTTTTTGTGAATTATTTAAGGTTCTGTAGTATGAACCAAAAGTCTTCAGATACTTGAAGATCTCATCGAATGAAGCAAAGCTTCATTGATACTGAAGATACTTGAACATGCAATTCATGGTTCTTTCCAACAAACGACTATTCCTACATATAGTAGATTTGATTTTTCACGAAACACTCACTTCACTCACTTTATAAGGAATACGTAAAGAAAAATTAATAGCATAATGAACGGAAAGTAGAAACTCTCTGAGAAACTCACATTCGTAAACATCTGAGAGAAGATTATTGGAAACGAGAACATGATCAATCCTTGAGCTACCACTACTAGTTTGAAATGAGACAGATTTGTTATCGCACCACAACAAATCGACGAAAGACCAATTGAAGTGATTGCATAA
>JALJEE010002203.1:0-108327 GCA_023231475.1 Seison nebaliae
TCTCTGAATAATTATGAACGAGATATATCGAATTGTTCATGATGGAAAAGTGTGTAAATCATTGCTGACGTTTTTAGTGATACCGATATTTGTCTGATCTGTATATCCAATTCAATTGTTAAAATCATGTAGAAAATAATCGTAATTATCGGTCGAAACTATATCCAAATGACTACCATTTCGCATATCGATCTTCGACGAGGGGTATGTTACCCTTATTCGGCTTTTTATAACATGTGCCCGTCGTTCCTACGAAGAAATTATTCTTTTCACCATCGTTGTAAATTCTTTTCTATTCCACTGAAGCTTCGTTTGTTTGTGACGTTTTGTTGTGATTTCTATGGTTTTGCCATCTCCTTATCGAAAATTCCATAAATCACTTCCGAACTATATTATCAAATTTTAACATATTATCTCATGTGCCTGATTTGTTGCTTTCAAAAATAGATCAGTCCAAATCATTTATTTCCGATGGTTCACCTAGTGAGCTATCTTATTTTCGAGCTAACAATACCCTGTGGGGATTTGTTGTTATAATACAAAAAAAAAGAATACGCCACCTTTTGCCGGTATTTCAATATTTATGAGGTATTTCTCTCTCATCAACAATATCAGTAATTCGAATTTCCCATTTCCATCGTTCGAACAGTGTGATCAATTCAATTCACCAGTAAAATTCTTTTGTGTCTATTACTTCGATGACCCGTGTGCTCGAGAATTTCAACATTACCGATTTTGTACCTATTCATCTTGTTGGGTTATTACTTCGTGATCGTGAACTTATATCATAAAATAATTTATCAAACATTCCAAAATTCAACATTATATAGATCCGAGGGGATTCCAAATAAAAAAATTAGTTCAAATTAAGAAGATGAACAGACAGAACTATTCGATAAATGATGGAAATAGAAAATTTTCATGAGATACAGATACTTATCATCAAATGTACGGACTCTAACTTTCTAAACGATTCACTTAAACTTAGAGGTATGTAGGAATAATATATTCGAATAATAAAATTTGGATTATGGAAAATTTAAATTTATTGGAAATTTTACGATTTAATGACGAAATATCGAAGTAGTTTTACATTAACAGATCGAAACTATAAGGAGCTCAATATAAATTATATAAAATATTTCAAATTGAAGTTTTTCGAAGTTCTTAATGAAAATCTTTTATGAAATTTGCAGTTAGTAATATAATAATTGAAAACGATTTTCCAATATTATTTGTTTCTAACAATTATATCTGTATAAACAGTCATTCTGATGATTTCCATGTTTATGTTGGACAACTATTCGATAAGAAATCACGAGAATAACAGTAAATCATCAATGAACACACACATATCGAACGAAAACAAAATAAGAACGACATTAATTAGAAAATATCAAAACGGAACAGTATGAGAAGAGAATAGAGAAATTAATTAATATTCGACTTAAAATATCGATGAAATTTAAAATTATTCTTTTAGACTTGGAAATGAAGGAAATTAATCGATTATTATGACGTGTAAAGGCGCAAATATTTTTCATTGAATGAATCAATAATCGAATTTTTTCAACTAGAAGTATCGATTCATATTCATTGTATATGAATTCGTGTGTATGTAGAGTAGACGAGCAGATACACATACTCGTCCAAATAAATATGTAATAAGATGAATATTTAAGTAAATATAATATTAGTCAATATTACTTCCAACTGAATATTTTGTGTTTATTAATCGATTACTGTTTTATCAGTTCTCTATATTCCTTGTCTTTTTTTTCATATGATTAGTACTAGTGGGTAATGAAAGAAAAGAATAGAATAATACTATATTTGATGTTCTTCAATTTAGAGGGAGAGGAAGCATAATGATTTTGAACATTACTTTTCCGTTAACTTAAAATCGATTTTCTTCCCATTCCTATCAATTTCCATAGACTACTCATTGAATAATCGATTAATTCTTCTTTCTCATTCGACTTCACCTTGTGCAAAAAATTGATAGTTTCTTCTTTAATTCTTAAAGAAAACTTACTGTTTGAGAGTCATCCAATTCTATGTAATGTGATGTCTATGTTTATCGTTTGGAATTGTAGATGTCGATACGTTTTCCGTGAATAATATTCCATTTCATCATTATGGGAAAAGAAGGAGAATTCTTTTTGTCTCTTCCAATTGTGTGTGAGGGCGAACGTCGATCGAATCCGAAATAAAAACGATATCTTATGTAGATTCACGGATAGTTCTCAACCTTTCCATTTTACTATCAATAAAGGACAGTTCTCAAACCTATTTTCGGACAGTTCTCAACCCAATTTTTTTCATTTTGTCAAGTTTTCAATCCTAAAATTGATTTTCGGACAGTTCTCAACCCAAAAAGTGATGATTCCGACAGTTCTCAACTCTCAACGTGATAATTGGGACAGATCGAAGTTTTTTCGGACAGTTCTCAACCCTTAATGTATATTGGAAGCAGTTATTTAATAGAATGATCAGACAAATAGAAAAAAAGTATAAGCTCTGTTTATTAGAATTAATTTATTTTTGTAAGAAACTGTTAAAGTTAAGATACTTATATTCATTATTCATTATAAATGTCGTCAATTTCAGAAATGACAGAGAAAATATCGTTCATTTCAAAATTATAGAGAACTGTCTTTAACTTTTCGTCCTTCAAGACATTCGTTTTCTTTCTTCTTTTTTCTCCGATTTTTTGAACAGTTCATATTGTTCTTTTTCAGATTGAAAACATTTTATTAATGAATTTTGAAAAATGATTAACAAAAGGCGAATCCATGGAAAAATATACCTTACTATTGTTAATTTTCTTTTCATAAATGGACATACAACTTTTTTATAAGATTTTTGAACCAAAGCTTATTTTACCATCTTAACAGATCTTTATTGTCCTAATTACTAATAGTCCTTATTATGTGCGATCTAAGATCTGTCCGAATAAGACTTTTATGGTTGAGAATTGTCCGAATCATCAGTTTTGGGGTTGAAAACTGTCCGAAAATCAATTTTAGGGTTGAGACTTTTACAAAATGAAAAAAATTGGATTGAGAATTGTCCGAAAATAGGGTTGAGAACTGTCCTTTATTGATAGTAAAATGGAAATGTTGAGAACTGTCCGTATACACATATGTATATCTTATATCAATATCGAATAAATAAATCGAATTTATTTATTCTTCAATTATAAATATTGTACTATGTTTATCCATTATCTAATGTTATCATGATCGTTTTAGTAATCATCCATTATTTTAAATACTTTCCAACTACAACCAATTTCACATTCATCACTATTCACATTGGCATATCATTTCATCTTTTACATCATCTTTCTCTTCTCCATCCCCACATAATGGCATGATGGATTAGACTGATAATTATCAATATGCAACTTTTACAAATTTCAACGACTTCTTCCCCGCTTTTTCTTAAACTCATTACATACATCATAATTCGTCGTGCACTACCTCCAAACATTCGCCTAATATAAACATGAAATATTTTATTTTCGATTCAACAACTTTTCCGTCATTAATTCCCATCCTTTTAAAAAGATATCTCAAATTTCAATTCGATTCAATTCAAATTTCGATATTTATTTATTCATCATTATTATATGTCGTTTTTCCAGTTAGAAGAGAGGAATGATGTCCGTTTAGGAAGTGATTAAAAATCAGATTAGGAAACTCCATCTCGAAATATCAAAATCGTTTCACATAATATATACTCATATATATACGTATAAATCATCTATTCATGGAGACGTGTTAATGATTTAGGGAAATGTATCAAGAAATCATCGCGATATAATCTTGATATATATCATACTCATGTACATCGTTCCTCTCCTACGCTATTGTCTAAAAAGCGATATTTCTCTGTTTGAATATTTGAATCAATCGATTTATTACTCCATCGATTCATAAAAAACAGTCTATTTCCAAACAGAGAAATCGACGCAACCTTATTTTCCAATAAATATTCTGTGGATATCTTATCTTTTTCGTAGGAAAAATAGAAGAATTAGAAAAAAACATATTTTTTTTAGATATCGATATTTCTCTTGAGTCAGAGATGAATCGACATTTTTACACGAAAATCATGTCTCCCTCTCACGTCTACGTGTGAGTAGCAAACGATTTGATAAAGATTTTGATAATTCCATTTTTTTATGATCCGAAAGAAGAAAATATTTTCGTTTGTTCTATCTGTAATTCCTCTTCTAATGATTCTGTTTACGTTTACGGTCGTTATTGTTATTATTCCATGAATAAAAATCATTAGAAATTATTCACGAAATGAGAATGTGTCGAATGTCGGAAAAAGGGAATAATGACGATGACTTTGTAAGAAGGGGAATTCCTTGAACATCAAATAAAGTGATTCGATATGTTCTTCGTTAGAATGACTGATATTTACAGAATTCGAATGTGTGATAATTGAGAAGTTGAGAAGAAAATTATTATGTGTAAGAGAAAAAAAAAAGAAATTTATGAAATGTCTCTCAATTAGCATGATGTGATGACATGTTGATGTTTTCATTCTCACTTAATCAATGATTTGATTCTTTGATTTGAAAGAAAGAATTTCATTGATCGATAAAAAATGAATGAATTATTTATAAGAAAATCAATTTGAACTCGACAATAATAAGAAATTGAAGATTTTTCGATTTTAATTTTAATTCTGTCGATTTCCACTTTTCTTATCAATACACTTAGACATCGTCCTTTCTTTTCCTTACTCGATGACGAAGCGAAGTCAAATCTGGAGATACTTCCAAGCCACCGATGACAGTGCAATATGTTTGTTGTGTGGCAAATCGATAGGTCGTGGCAATGGTCGAGGAAATACGACGAATTTGATATCTCATGTCCGACATCGTCACAATAAGGAATATGTGAAATGTACATTGAATGTCTTATGTAAAAAAGAGAAAGTTATCACAAGGAAACCATATCACAATAAATTGAACAAATGGCTAATCAACAACAACATTTCAATTAACGTCCTTGACAATAATGATTTCACCGACATGTTGAAATGTCTCAATAATGAAGTACAATTTCCAACATCTACCGAATATTTGGAGAGTCTCTTACCTGAAATATTCGGCAATTATCAGAACGATATCCGAAGTACGATATTGAATGAGAATGTGTCGTTAATGATTGAGAAGTATGAGTTCGATTCAACCATGTATATTTGTAGTCGAGTCTATTATCTGACGAATGATTTCACACCGAAAATCATTTGTTTAAGTGTGAAGATTGTGGAGAATAACGAGGAGATTCAAATTGAAAAATTGACAAAAGATTTAATGGAATTTTATAATATCAAAAAAGAGAATATTTTATCAATCGTTTCTGATGATGTGGCATTGATGGCGAGTGAGACAGTTATTTATCTCTTACCAATTCATCAAATATTCAATTTGGTCGAGGAATGTATTGACGAGTGGGAGAATGGGAGGAGAATTTTGAATGAATTTAAGAATCATTTGCAGATGCAAAATCTCTTCAATAATATCAATACAAGATGGAATCGTTCATATTTGTTGATTGAACAAATCCTTCAAAATATCTCTACGTTAACCACCGATACGAATGGTGATGAAATTAAAGTGATCGAGAAGATGTATCAATTACTCAAACCATTTTATTATGCGACTAAACATATCGAAAATTGTCAGAATGTTACGTCATCATTATGTATTCCGTTATTGATCTCTCTCAAACAATTCATTGACGAATGTATCGACATTCATGAGAATGACGAAGAAATTCAGCAGTTCTGTCGAAATTTCTGTGAGAAATTTAATGAGAAATTAATTAAATTGTTGAATTGTGAAGAGTTGTGGATAGCGACATATCTCAACAATCAATTCGGTCCATCATATGTGGAGAAACATATGCAGAAATATCTCAATAAAAATATTGAGAAAACGATCGACGAATCATTGAACAAAATGAGCAAACAACAAATAACTCAAGATTTATTATCACCGTCACTCTCTCCCACAGTTTCCGTTCATACGGAAACATCACCGATTGATATGGTGGAGGAGAGTATTCACGATATCGAAGGAACTTTCAAATCAGAACCATTAGAAATGGACGAGAGAAAAGACACGAAATGGCCCGCTTGGAATATTAGCGATATTCAAAATAATTCGTCCATTTCCAATAACGAACTACGACAATACATTCAAACGAGTGTCGATTCAAAAATGATTTATGTTAACGATTTCTGGAAATCGTTCCCGGATGGACAATTGAAACAATTAGCAAAACGAGTTTTCTGTTTTGGGGGAAATATCGTCGATGACGAACATGTCTATTTCAAATGTCATCAATCTTATATATTTCGTCATCAAACCGTCGATATCGATTCGGAAGAGAAGATATTGACACTCAATTTGAATATGAAATGAAATGAAAATGAAATCATTTCTCACATTTACCGTTGAGTGAAATTGAAAGAGGAGAATCTTTAAATTCTTTTTTAATTCAAAATAAAAAAAGAGATATTAATTATGAAAATTAAAATCAATTCTACAATCAATTCCAACACTTCATAATAAATCACCGATATTTCTCAATCAAATTTTCTTTTATCAATTTCCGTTTAGGTAATATATTAATCCATGTAATAATCCGATGAAATTCCTTCTATCCGTTTACATTAACACATTCTACACGATCATCCACTGATTGAATAATCGAATTGATATCAGACGTGTCGTCCAACTCGATGTGAAAAGGAAGAAACTTCTTTTCACAAGTCAGTGGGCCGCGCCGTGTCATCTCGTGTTGTGGAAGGTGTTGATTGTGAAAATTATTCATTTATTTCCTTGAATGATCATCATTTGTCCCAACACACTTTTTTTTATGTTAAAATATTTTATATTTTCCTCTTCATCATTTCCTTTTTTTTTTCTTCAAATAAACAAATTCTTCTTTTTTTTCTTTCTCTTTTACTTTTAATACTTTTTCAAAAAACAATTTCACTTTTTTCAAAATTCGATTTAAGTAGATAAATAGGCGTATATATAATGAGGATTTAATTTATCGATTCTTTTTTTTTTCAACGCGTTTTTTTTCGTAATACCACACTCTTTTCCATCAATGAAAATGATCTTCTGGAAAATTTTGATATTTTCAATAGGGACCTCTTCCACCTCTCATGGCTCTTCTAGAAAGTGGAAAATTGAAATTGAAAAAATGAAATGAAGAAAATTAAAAAAAGTAAATAATTAACCTTCCACGACCACGTCCCCTCCCTCCCATATATCCCATTGATTCAATGAAACTATTAAAAATGTAACTGTTGAGTGGATATAACATAGAGGACATGCCTCCTCGATTCCGATATCGAGAACGACCAGGACGGGAAGTTCTCGAAAATCCTGGTTTATTCGTTCGTTTTTGAACAACTTTAATTTGTCTTCCTTTGAATAAAGAATCGTCCATTTCTAATGCTAAATTGACAGAAGTTTTATCTTCAAATTCGATATATGCAAATCCTTTCGGATGATGATCTTCGCGATGAGTGGGAATTGTCACTCGAACGATATTTCCACAATGATGGAAATGTTTCTCCAATTCATCGGCAGTTGACGAATATTCTACATTTCTCACACAAATCGATCGATGGTCAGTTTCTGATGAGAGATTAGAATCGTTCTCTAATTTATCTTCTTTCATTAATTTTGGTTCTTCGGAAAGTTGTGGGGTATCGTTCGTAGTAATTGTCGGTTCATCTTTCACCGCTAATATAAAGAAGGAGAATTTAATTTTAAAAAAATAAATTGAAAAATTAACGTTTCTCTAGTTCATTCGTATAGAGATCATTCTTTGTGAAGTTGTTGGAATTACTCATATTTTATTTAATGACTCTTCTCTTCTTTGTGTTTATCCAAATTAATTTACAAAACTTTTCTACTTTTATTCACAAAATAATATTTTACAGAGGATGAAAGATCAGAATGATAAATGATATATTCACCAAACAAATGCTCTTTATTAAAAACGCAAATAAAAAAACCAATAGAGTATTCTTTCTCTTTATTTCTTCATTATCTTCCTTAGGAATTCATCTATAAATTTTCTTCGTTTCATATATTAAGCTCATCTAATCTTACAATATATCTCTCACCCAAAAGCTAAAAAATTGGAAAAGTTCAAATTTT
This sequence comes from Seison nebaliae, assembly GCA_023231475.1. Classification (NCBI taxonomy): domain Eukaryota; kingdom Metazoa; phylum Rotifera; class Pararotatoria; order Seisonacea; family Seisonidae; genus Seison; species Seison nebaliae. The sequence goes on from JALJEE010002203.1 coordinate 8,210, forward strand.
AAAATTTCACGTAAATTTATATAGAATAACAATCGAAAATATAATAAACTTGTAAATGGAATCTGTTCAAATCTTCAACTTTAAACTTTTCTTTTTTTCACGTTATCATTACCAAATTCAGTATCTGGTCATTCAATGATTTTATTTCCCGAATCTTTTCCCATATCAATCTTTTTGTTAATCAAAATTTAAATGAATCTTTCTGAAAAACTATGTGGAAAATAGGATTAGAATTAAATACGTCCATCTTTAACTGTTTTCTGTGAAATAAAAATTATTTAATTTAGCAAGTTTACATTTCGAAGATTTTATGGCAGGTCTTTGAAAAATTCAACGCCAATGACATACGGGAATATTTCTTCTTACTATTGGCAATAGTCAATTATAATTGGAAGTTTCTTTTTTTTTTTGTCAAACATTTGGTAGTTGGATGAAAGAGCTTATTATTCAGATGTTTTTATTTCACTAAAATCTTCTCAATAATTAAGAGAAGAATTTCATATGATTCAGTCGTCGTTCCTTCGCTAACCTACGTACATGCATATAAGTGAGTGAAATTTGAGTAGAAAATGACAGAAAACGTAACGAAGTCCACAGATTTTTCCCCAGCTGATTTGCATGACACAAAAGATTTGAAGAAAGGTTATACATAAATAATTTTAATCTTAACTCATCATTATTGGTTAGATGAAACTACTTCTAATCAAACAACCCCTAAACAGATGAATATGGAACAGATCCGACAACAAGTTGGAATGATGGAAAATGATGGACCAACACCAGATAAGAATGAGAAAGTGGAAGCTGATCATCGATCAATTTGCGTAAGAAATGTCGAGTATAGTGCGACAGCGGATGAATTGGAGAAACATTTTCATCATTGTGGAAATATTGTGCGAGTGACAATACCGATTCATCGAGATGATCATCATCCCAAAGGATTTGCTTACATCGAATTTGAGGATAAATCATCAATACAATTAGCTTTAGATATGGATGACTCGTTGTTTAAAGGCCGACAAATCAAAGTTGCACAAAAAAGAACAAATCGACCCGGATTCTCAACAACATCACGTCCCAGTCGTTCAAGGGGCCGAGGTCGTGGTGGTCGTGGCGGTTTTCCACCAGCCTTCGCTAATTTCATGACATTTTTAGCCATGCAAAATTCGAGACGTCCATATCGTTCCAGGTTTTTTTATGATTTATTTTAAAATTTATTAACCGACAAAATCGTTCAGAGGTCGAGGTCGTGGTCCTTATTAAACACGTCGATAGGACGGTCGTATGAAACAGAGACGGAGAGTTTGTTTGGTGAAAAAAAAAATGAGTGAGATCGTTTAATTTTAATCGTAAATTTAATCTTATAAAAAAAAAGAGTGTAAAAAACGTTATAAACAATTTCTTATCGTTATGTAATAATATTAAACGATCGTTAAAAAAAATTAAAAGAGATCTAATAAAAGATGACGGTAACGAAGAAAAGAGGTTGTGAACATTAAAAAATCACTTTATGGAAATGTTGAAAAGTGATTATGGTGGGTAGAAGTGATGCTTTCGCACAAACTACTATTTCATTATTGTTGATTTTTTTTAAATGAAAAAATAAAATAAATGACAATAAAATCACCAGAAACATCTTATCAACGTCTCCTAAGTCGGCGATTAATCTTCATTCGTTTATTTCCCTTCATGTTCGGTATTTTACCAGTTGGTGATTCCAACTCTTTTAGAGTCATCTGACTAGGTGGTATAGAAATGGATTCGATGGTTTTCTTACCATCCTTGTTATATACGGAAATATTGAAACACGAACCGATTTTTAATGAACCTATTATTTGAAAATAAAAAAAGAATATTTAAAGTTTTCATAAGTAAATATTTGAGAAGAAATGAAAACTGAAGAAGTCCGGCTCAAAACGGTCTAATACTTCCGGATAATAAGGAATGAATTTGAAGGGATATGGTTGCTGATCTGATAGAGTTTTAGTTTTCGTATGTACTACGTCAAAGTAAGATGCATACATCGGTTTAACTGCTAAATATTCTGATTCTGTTAATTCCATATTAGGACTAAATTCGATGAATTCTGGTTCATCGTCCGAAGCGGGATAAGTTCGTTTAGCACGACATGGTACATAAAGTAATCGAGGACAAAATATTTCTGAAGCATAAATATCTTTCGGTACACAATTCAATAATACAACTGCTCTCGTTGATGTTTCTGCTAATTGAATCTCTTCTACATGTACAGTAAAATTGTAAAGGAAAACGAAAAGTAAAATGAAGAAAGTTAAGAAATGAACCAGTCTTCACGAACGGAGCTACTTTAGCAAGATATGCTATAAATTGAGTCATACGGATACTGGTGTTTACTAAAATTTCCGTGTTCTTCGAACACAACACTTTGATGAACATGTTGTCGTTTCACCTTTTAATTGAAGGAAAATCAAATCGAAAATCAAATTTTATGTATATATATACACTATTATAATATATATATATATATATATATATTATATTGAACTTTCATGATTAGGACACGATATGGTTTGTTTTTATATACAAATAGAAAATTAATTGAACTTTCAATCAATTTCTTAAATAGGAATATGGAAATAAAACCATTTTTCAATTTCCATAATTATTTATTAATTTATTAGAATATTTAATTAAATTATTTTTCATAATTAACTTTCAGGAGATTAGATTCATTGTGCAGTTAAGCTCAATATTTTATATGGAAATGATGATTTGACGTTTGTCGGTTCGAATTATTGGAATGTTCGAAATTTAATGTTAAGCTTCAAAACAACCGATAAAAATTGCGAAGTATTACGTGTGAATCTTCAATATTGCCTAAAGATATAAATATGATGGACGTTATTTTTTCGAATTTGTTCCCTCCTTATTGATTTGTGTGAATAATTTTGATTTTTGGCTTTGTTCTCTCAAGTAAATAGGCGCAAACTAACATTAAAGTTATTACGATTATTAACAATTAATTTAGTTAACTGTCAAATTTGATATTTTATTCACATAATAATTTCCTCTCAAATGAGATTTAATAAAAATTAATATTTCACATATTCCTCATATTACCAACGCACGAATGACTGGTGAAATTAATATCGATTTTACTATATTGATTTTGCATTTTTTCTCAATTACCTGTCGCCATTCCATCTCCGAGCACTACTTTGACAGTTTTCATGAATTTTTACGTTTTTCAAATAATTTCCTTCTTTCGCACATATATTCGTTCTCTCCTCACACATACAAAACTTTAACTTTTTTCATGTTTATTTAATACACAAGTGCGTAATTCATATTTACAAATTTATCAAATCTAGCTGCTTATTTTGTTGTTGAGAAACGATTATTTCTTCTCAATCTATTTCTCAATTTCAATGTTTTTACTCTCTTTAATCTTTCAAAAGATATCATCGTTACCTTATTTTTATTATTTTAACTGATAAACAAACAAAATGAAATCGTCGTGACATAGACGGATATGTTCTTGACAGTTAAGGTAGGACTGTGTGTGGATAAGGTGGGTGGATGAGAGATATATATAATAAGATATTTGAACATAATGAAACGATTTATTGAAAATTGTCTCCTTTCGTCAAATTGATAATTTCCTTTAAAAAATTTGACGGTTAAATTTTGAAGATATTTTCAATAAATTTCTTATGTGTAACTCCGATAGTAATAGAAAAAATATTTTTTTTTGTTCGAACGAGTAGGAGGAGGAAGATCTTATTATTATTAGTTGCATAATATTCACGTAATGTTATACATCATCTATATCGCCTACGACGTACGTACGATGGAAGAATGGTCATGTAGGAATGTGGAGGATGAGTGAAGGTCACAGTTAACCAATTGATTGTTCGAGAAATTTTCTCACCGTATTGACCAGAGGAAAAAATAAATTTTTTTTTTTAATGAAATAAATTCAAATAATATCAACTCGTAATTTACTATGATTGATTGTTCAGTATGGAAATTTAATTTTCATATGGAAAATGCTCATGAAATAGTTTTCTCATTTTTAACTTGTCCACTTGTGAACAGGTAATGTTCATATGGAGTGAATGGTTCAAGCTGTTAAAGTTTTATTTCTTAAACTTTTTTATTCTTTCTCCCTCCTCTTTTTTTATTCATCGAACTTCTGTGAAAGAAGTTTTATGATGCGAGTGTTAGAAAGTCAGTTTCTTGCTTGAATGAAAGGAACTCTGTTCAATCGACAACAAAAGTTTCCCATCGTTATTCCTTTAGTTTGATGAAGAAGCAGATGTTTTCAATCATTCTTCTTCTTTTTTCTCGAAAGTTCTTCGTACCTTATGTCTATTTTGACTGTTATTTGTGAAGTCTTCTTTTCAAGTCTCTTCGAATGATGATACTTTTTTTTAAATAATTATAATTATGAAATAAATTTTTCTTTTAATCATTTCATCACAGTCATTTTAATCGGAGAAATATTGATGTTTAATTATATTCGATGGTACCGAAAGAAAAACCATTATTAACAGACATTTGTTGATGTGTGGAAAAGAAGGAAAATGATATTTATAAAAAGTTCTTTTCATTTTCATTATGCTGATAAATAGTAGCCCATTTCAACTGACGGTTTTGTTAGCCTGAAGAGATAAATTATTATAATTTTACCGAAAATAAATAAAAGTAATCCGTCTTGCCTCGTTGAGAGAGATGGAGTTGTGAGAGAGAAGGATCGGAAACGATGCAGAAGAAATAACTTTTATAAATAGTGAAAGAGGTCAGAGTTCTTGTGCATTTTCTCATGTCAGCATTTTTTTTCTTGACGGGTCTGATCTACTGATGATGATGATGATAATGATGAATCAGTAGAAGTATGTCCGGTCCAAAAATCAGTTGCTGTAAAACATCATTATATATGTTGAGGATGGTGAAGGAGTGAGGTTAAACTGATTATGTATCGTCTTATGATTGTGGTATGATGCATTGGGTGGGGAGAAAGCGTTAATAAGTTGTCGGAATGAATTCCTCTACAACCATATCTCATCGTTCTACATAGACTACTTCATGTTAATTCCAAATTTAATAATTAATGTTTGTTTACGAGAGTGTGGAGAGAGGTTAAAGTGAACTAAAATTTAGTTTGGTGGTATTATTAGAGACGTATATATATATATGTGTCTATTTGTGTGTGTGTGTAGTACTAGTAGTAGTAGTAGTAGTAGTAGAAGAAATAGTAGAAGTTTCTTCAAATAAGAAACCTTTTAAATATTGTAAATTGAATGAGGAAATAATTCACATCATTCGATATGATTGTATCTACTCTTTTGTCGATTAGATATTGGTCTATCATCAGAAATCAATTGAAAATCAATCTATTTAACTAGCGGTAACTGTCTTAATAATCGTTTGCCATTTCCACGAAACTGACGTGCGTCTCATATGTGAATTTTGTGATTTCTTTCCTTCTACAGTTTGGTGGAGGTTGAATGGGGGAAAAAATGGACTTTGACTCATTTTCTTCGTCGTCTTTGTCTTCCTCCATTGTTCGGCGTTCAATGCGATCTCGATATATTGGCGATTGTATGATAAATTGAAAATGTTTTTATTTCGTTTGTTTATGGGGGAAGAGAGAGGAGGAGGAAAGGAATATTATTAGGAATGTCATTCTCGCTCGGATAGGATATCAATATGGATCAATATCATGTTTCCATCATTTATCTATTGTACTCCGTACACAACTGAAAGACTTGTCGTCTTCAATCTCATTAATCTACTAACTTTCTCTCCTATCGTCATCTGGTAACATGATAATTTATTTAAGATAATTCCGAAGTTGTTTCATTGAATCTTTTTTTTTCTTCTTCAAACTTTAATGATGAGGATGATGAATAAAAGATGAATTTGTTTAACGAATGTTATAATGAGGAAATTATCTCAGATCTATCATTAACAATGGAAATGAGATGTTTATTTGATGATCATAAAAATTTATTAACCACAAAATTAGTTTTTTTAGAATTATCTTATAAATAATTATTTGAATTATATGTCAATAATATTTTTATAGTTTTCGTCATTGTTATTGTTGCTGTTGTTTGTGACTGTCAGGAAGAAAGAAGAATTCGTTCATTCGTTCTTCGAAATATTTATGGAGAGATATTCGTGCCAGAATATTTCTCTTTATTTCATTCCATTCAATTCGTGTCGGTCACTGTTTGGTGATGATGAACGCGTTCAATTCATCTTCACTTTTCTCATCATTTTCGTGATAATGTCTATTCTCTGTTCTCTTGACGAATTAAATTCTCTGTTTCCTTCCATTCTATTGTCATTCATCACTTCCAAATAATAATGGAATGGAATCGACAAAGAATTATGTTAAGAACATTCACATTCGTTACCACGAACGATAGACAATTCTCTCTTCAATTCTCGCTCATATGACGTTGTCATTTACTTCATTGAAATATATTCGATTATTATTGTTGTTGTTGTTGTTTGTTGGATATTTATCTATTATATTTCTTATTTTATGTTATGAAGTGGATGAATAATGAATTGTATTTGATTTGTCGCTTAAATGTTGTTTTTAGAGAAAAAATCTTCATGAAAATTAGTCGTGAAAGAAATGAATCTAATTTAATGAAACATATTTATCGACGTTCTCTCAATTAGAATTTCTTTTTTTTCACAATGCTCAGACATCATATGGAAGATAAATTGTTCAGTTTACCATTCGATCCATCAGATGTTAGTTAATTAATTCATTTCCATATTTTCTCTAACTTATTTGAATGTTTTTGAAGGAATTCATTTTGAATGATGTTCGAATGGATCATATGGATGAATTGAATGGCAATGGATTATTGTTACTCGATACAACATCTGAAAACAATAGACATGATATGTTATTAGGTTCTCTGATCGATGATCCGGTGAAAGATTCAACAATAACGTCATCAATCGATAATCATAATTTTTATGAAAATTCCGTATTTACTCCAAACATCCCTGATGCTAATTCTCGTCTACAACAACATGCCAATACATCAAATCAACAAGAGAAAAATTCCTTATTATTATCACCACCATTAGCATCACAACAACAACAACAACATAATAATTCCAATAATCAAAATATTCGATGTGATTTTTTATCTTTTCCAGATGACGGAAATAAATTATCATTGACGTCAACATCATCTATTATCCTTCCCTCCACAATCAATTCGAAAGGAGAGAATGAGAAACAATTCGACAACTTCAAAATGATAACAACTCCAAGTGATTTGGATGTGAGACCGAAGGGTGTAGGGAAGAAGCATTTGTTCAATTCCACCAATATTAAGAAAGAGCCGAAAATAAAAAAAGAACCGAAAGAAATTCATTCAATTCTCACACCGTCAAGAGATCGTAAACGGAAACATTCCGAATCCTTCACTAATAACAATCAAAAAAAGAATGAAAATTTTATGAACATTCAAATAAAATCTCAAAAAGAAAATTATGATTATTCGATCAATAACATTGACATGAATCCAACAAACAACAACAACAACGTTAATTATGATAGTATTGACAATTTCGAACATAAATCAAATATTCAATATTTTAATTCATCATCATTGTATAACAATAATAATAATAATAATAATAATAACAATAACAACAATAATAACAATAATAACAATTATATGAAACATTCAAATATTAATTTATCTAATTGTATAATGACACCGTCAGGTTCGGAACATGATGCTGATTCACCCCCAAGTTCTGATACGTTGACCATACGTCGTCCATCTCCTAAACAATTGCATTCTCCCACTCAACAAATGTCGACGATGCAACGACGACAAATGATCCAAACGAATCGATCAACTCAATATAACATGAAGAAGCAGGAACATTTCGATGATGTCTATCCATTTCTTGTCGATCTTAACCGTTTGCCACAAAGTGGTCCGTTGAGATTGAGTGAAGAGGAAATTAAGACGTTGGAAGCAGAAGGACATCCCGTCCCGACTAAATGTCCTCTCACCAAAATCGAGGAACGAATTCTAAAGAAGATTCGTCGAAAAATAAAAAATAAAGTTCAAAATTAAAATTATATTTTATTTATATTTTTCTTCTTCTCAGATATCAGCTCAAGAAAGTCGTCGAAAGAAGAAAGAATATGTTGATCATTTGGAACAGCAATTGAATGCATTCTCGAAGAATAATGAGGTGTTGAGTGAAGAGCTCGTTCAAATTAAGAAGGAGAAAGAGGAGATGATGAATGAGCTCCATCAATTGAAGGGTCATATCAGTAAAATTAATCATCCATGGGCATCGAAATTATCAGCCGTTTTTCTCATGTGGATAGTGTTCTTTTGTGCCGTTTGTATCGGTACAATGACGCCATACGTCCAACAATCTCCCCATCGTATATATGACCGTTCAGCAGCTCAGAGAACTGTTGATGTGACATCTCATTCATCGTCTTCTTCCTCTTCTTCCTCTTCATCCTCCTCCTCCTCCTCTAATAACGAGGATGGATCTCATCAATTATTTTTTGAAAATATCCATCGTCACCATGACGACAATAATAACAACAACAACAACAATAATAATAATAATAATAATACGAATAAGAATTGGTATTATCGATCGAATGGGAAAACGGATTATAATAGATATCCGATGAATTCTCTCTTGCCAGTGAAATCAGAAGGTTGATATTTTCTTCCTTCAAATTTCATCTTTTAATTTTATCATCACAATTCCATTCCACATCTATCATCCATATAGATGTAGATATAGATCAACATCTACAGAAGAGATTCCAAAAGAGAAATAATATCATTACAAAACAATTCGCTTATCAGCCCATCTTCCCATCCTCCACCATACAACAGATATCGTAATGATGATTCTGTCTGATATCCAATGAAATTAATCTTCTCAATTTCACGAATATCATAAAAAAAAAAGAGAGAAATTCATTCACAAATATTCTTCTTGTTATTTGAATTATTTCTTTTTTTTTTCTCGTTTTCTTTCTTTGAAATAATTGATATTAATTTTTCTGCAACTCAAATTCTTCATCATCATCACTCACAACAACACAGTCAACATTCATTCGACATTTATTTCATTCGTTTTGAACAATTATTAACACAAATCCACAAACAAAACTACTAATCATTTCAGAATTGCATAATTTTATTTTTCTGATCGATCGATCTTCATTTCATCGATTATTTTATGATTTTATTTCACTCATTTCTTCTCCCTCTCAATTCGGTCACATTTAATTTAACTTTATTTATCTTATTTATCAGTTCTATACTTCATTGCTCTCCTTCTTTCCTCTCCGATTTATCGTTCTTCTTTTTTTCCGTTTACAACTCTCTCTCTCTCTCTCTCTCTCACATACAATTTATTCTTTAATTTCGATTTATTGGACGAACGGAAACTATTTGAAATGGGAAATCCACAAATCTTTTGAGTCAAGTCCCAAATCAAATTTTTTTTTGGAGAAAAATAGATTTTGAAAAGAAACATTAAACAAATCATTAAATCGACAATTTATTAGAGAATTAATGAATTTTTGAGAGAAAAAAATTTCTTTAAAGAAAAAAACCATCAAAATAAAGAAAATTTATGGAAATCATATTTCCATTCATTCAACATCCATACGTACTCTCATTCAATAATGTTACACATTCTTTTGATTGTGAGAAGAGTCGAATATAATCCACTAAATTCACATAAGTGATATGAGCACGATTGCCTCCGAATAATCTTCGATTCGTCGAATTCATCACTTTAATTGCTGTTTCAGTGGAACTGCATTTACAGAAGATGATTCCATTCGGATTTTCCGAATCCACATGAACATGTAGACAACCGCCATTAGGTTTACACGCTCCAATTATATCATCCTTTATATCAGATATCCAATTACTGTTTGGATCTTCCTTATTCGGATTGAACATATTAGCAAAACATAAAAATTGAGTTGGTGAAGTAGCAGCTGTTGGAGCGATGATAATATTCGTCGATCTAACAATATCTGGTGTTTGTAAAATATTATTTTCTCTCATACCACTTGAACCAATGGGACAACTACCTAATTTGACAGCAGCCTCCAAAGCACGAGCTGTATTTATCGGAACTTTTACTCCACTACTTTCCGCCAATTTCGCCATCAATTTTAAACGTCCCGTATTTCCAAATGGTAAAGTCGGTTGAGTTGTATCATCTCGTTCCGGTACATCACCTCCATCATCTTTCATGATAATCGTTCCGTTCGGAAGATAAGTTTTATTATCAGAACACGCATCAATTTTCATGGGACGATCGAAAATTTTCATTCCATCTAATTCCACAACAGCTCTCTTCGATTCGGCGATTGTCTTAAACTAGAACAAAAATTTCAAATATTTAAAATTAGAAATTATGAAAATAAAAAAAAAAATTTCCGAAACTGTGACAAATCCAAATCCTTGAGATCCCCCACCACTATTTGTACTGATGGTAGCGGTGATGACTCGACCGGCATTCAAGAAGATTTTGATTAATGCATCTGTTGTTACACGTGCATCGAGATTACCGACATAAACACGATGTGCTGTCAATGGTGGATAAGCGTCATAAGCATCTGATAATAATAATTAGAAAAAAATAAAATAAAAAAATAAAAATTAGAAAAAAGATAAATTAAATAACTTGATGGTCTACCAACATTGGACAAACCAGGTACATAAGCCGCACGTATTCTCAATTGATTATTTCTAATTTTATGATCTTTCACCTCCAAACATTTAGCGACATGTTCCGGTTCCATAAATTCGACATAAGCGACAGTATTCGATTTTTTCGATCTACTACAAATAATTCGAATATCTCGAATTTCTCCGAAACTTTCAAAATATTCGTGAATATTCTCCTTTCTCATTCGTCCTGTCAATTGCATGACAAAGATGGTACATTCGTCACGTTGTTCCATTTGATTTTGAGAATCTTTTTCCATTTTCTCATTTTTATTATTATCGGACAAATCGTCACTCCTTTCTTTATTCTCTTTATATTTATCCGATTTGGATCGATGACGATCTCTCGTCAAATCGGATGATGACCATTTTGAATTAGATAATTCCACTCTCATTTTTCCCCTACGATTTTGTTCATCTTTGAATTTCCTTTCTAATTGTTTCCGTGCTAATCTCTCAGCAACTTCTCCGTCGTCAGACGATCCATCATCTGATTTTTGGTTTGATGATGGTGAATGATTTTTTTTGGAACTGTCCGATGATTTCGAGGAAGAAGATGAGGATGAACGTGATGAAGATGTTTGTCTTTTTGATTTTCTTTTCTTTCTTTTATCGTCGTCATAATTCTCTCGTCGACTACGATGATAACTGGAATATTTATCGGAATGTCGATAACGATCTGGAGAATATCTAGAACGATGACGATGATGGTGACTTTTCTGATTTCTTGATTCGTGACGTCGATACTCCACTACACGATGATGATGATGATGATGACGACGACTAGAACTTCTGGAACGATGATGAGATTTCTTCACCGATTTATGGTGACGAGATCGATTGTTATCAATCGAATCATCCGAATCTGTTGAATGTCTCAATTTCGACCTAAATCAACAGGGAAATAAATTGGAAAGATTAATGAATTTGTTTCGATGGATGATGGAACTCTTCACTTTTTTGTGTGATTGTTGTAGAGAATAAAGTTAGAGAGAATGTGAGAAAGAAAGAAAATGAAGAAGAAATGGAGAAATTCTTCTTTTCTTCGATCGAACCAAAATTTATTATATTTTTATCATTTCTCACAAGTTTTCATATTAGAATATATGATGCCCTAAATAAAAAGAAATATTCTTTCATTAATTAAGTTCATTCATTAAGTAGGAAATTAAAATTGTTCAGTTTATCATTTTATCAAAGAAATTATTTCGAAAAAAAATTCACCTCTTTATTCTTCTTTCCTCTTCTTGATCGGATGACGAACTATCGTCAGACATTATTCTTCTTTTCTTCTTTATTGGAATTTGCGCAACTTATTTTTTCTCACTGTTGTTTCTTTTCTTCGTACAATTCACAAACCTCATAAAATTATTAAAAAAAAATTGAATTAAAAAGAATTATTTTCCATGTGCATTATTAGCGTCTCAAAAATGTTCATACAAAATTTTTTAATTAAAAATATTTAGCTTAATTCGAAAATTTATTGGCAACGAAATTAAAAGAGTATTAATTTATTCAAATATCTAAATTTTAAAAATTTGAATGTTAAGGCTAAAATTCAAATTTTCTTTTTACCCGAAATTTATTTTAACTAAAATAATTTTAGTGTAGAATGAGATGAGCTAGAGAGGAAGAGAACTAACTCCTTTCTTGATCGACCGAAGGAACATACTACTCGTATCATCGACGGTAATAATTACCTGTCGAATGAGGAGTTCAGTTTTCTTTGTAATTCGAGTAAATGATGTTCGAAAAGTTTTCTTCAATTTTTTGTCGATGATCCACATAATAACAATAAAACGTAAACAAAAAGGAAATGAATTACTAAAATAATAAATGATCATTAAAATTTCAATTTGAGTTTGTTATGTGATGATTCTCAAAGATTTCTTTCATCAATCTTTTATTAAATAAATGTTTTTTAATTTTTTATTGTTTTTCTTATGAGAATCATATGACTGTTTTGATGTTTTTCTTTGATAATGAAGGAGAATTAATATTTGTTTAGTTAACTAATAAGCAGAATATATATACGATAAATTTATTTTAGGTTCATATTTAATTTAGTTATATCTCGTCGTCGGATGAACGAGGGAGGAAGAGGATTATTGGTCTTTCCAGATGAGTCTCCTTCGAATTTATTGTTGCATGCAAGAAGAATTTAAAATGGTCTTATAAGATAATTATTGTTCAATTAGATTAGGGAGAATAAGTGATTAGTTGATAATGTATAATAAGGTTAATTTTGCATGATTAATTTGGTCGCTTTTCTGATCAATCATCAGTTGATCATCAGTAAGAGACTATGGTGAGAGTGGAATGACTTTATTCAATTTCCGTTCACTCCCAACAAAAGTTGGAAGGAGTACAATAAAGGAAGCGAATAAGATTGATGGATAGATGGATAGATAAAAGGATAGGGATATGAACTTTATATTATACTAATCTGTCAGGAGAAGTAGCAATATATTTGGGGATACGCTACGTAGGATATGAGTTAAGAAGATTAAATAATAATTATAAAGAATATCTTTTTTCTTATCTCTTAATTTTGCTTTGTGTTCTTGTCGATGATGATGATGATGATGATATTGTTAGTTATGATGGAATTGTTAGTTTTATTATGATTTCTTCCTCCAACATCTTCCATCGCCGTTCTATGAATCGTATATATAATTGTCAATTATTTTATATTCTATAAATATCATTCGAAAGAGAATAAACGAATATTAATGAAGATTTCCACTAGTTTTCCATAGATCAATAAATTCTTCTAATATTGCATGATATGGTGTAGTTTAAATGTAATTTTTATATTGAATGTTCATGAAAAATAATAATTTTTATCCTCCAACTCAAATTATAATGGTCAACCTTTCAGCCCTTAATAATCATCATTCGACATTTTGCTGCATTCTCTTATCTGCTAATCTTCTATTAATGAACACATTCAAGGGAAAGTACGAATGGTAATAAATGAGGAATAAAATAGAACTTACGAAGGAAATGTGACGTTTCACATGATATTCATTTCGAGAAAACTACTACTATCATTATGAATGTTTATGCAAGTCTATTTCATGAGGATAGTCCATTTCACCCTTTGTATTTTGTATATCACCCTCATTCTCCTTCCACAGTAATTGGAGAAGACGGTAACACATCTCGTTCCGTCGATGCACATGAGCAAGTAAAGGTTTCCCATTTATCCAACTTGAATTTCAATCATTATAATTGCATTCGAATTTGGTGAAGAGGCAAATAAATTAAATTTTCGATATCGGTCAGAATTCTCACAGACCAAACATTTCTCATTCTTCTTATTTTCTATAACTATTAAATCCATATCCGTTATCCATCATTCAGACAATTCAATTCATTCATGATAAATGTTCATTTACGAAAAACTTAATTCCGTTTGAAAATAGAACCGTCGTGATTCTCTGGAAACATGCCAGGTAACTATAAAAATCTTTCTGTGAAGAGTTATATGATTCGCTGAATTCTCCTCAAAGATTTCATTTTCTTTGTTTTGTGCACTGTTAGTGCACTGTGAGTGCACAAATTGGTAGACTTCTTTTAGTATTGACATCAATTGGGTATTATAACGTTAGTTATCGTAGGAGTATGCAGTGTTAGTAATGAAGTTGATTAGATGAGAATTTATTGATTTATTTGGATATCGAATTATTATAACATTTAATTGCTCGTTTAACACAATCCAACGGACATGAATGCACTGACACATGTAGCTGATGGAAATTCTTATGTCAAAATGAAGAAATTTATACAAGCCATCAGAACAATATGTACGAGGGAATTCACCATTATATGGACGAAATGGTGAATGGAAATTTCGACGGGAATGGGAGATGTTTCCAATAAATTTTTAGACCTTGACAATACTTCCATTTTGTTTATGCCTATAATCATATTTCGACTCTTCTACTGCGCAGGTGAACAAGAAGAAATTGAACAATTTAAAAAGGAACCAACTTCTCATCATCCGAAAACGGTTATTGAGAAACCTAATGGTAAAAAAATAAAGAAATTGAATACTCGTTTTTTTGGGAACTTAACTATCATCTTATCTCTAGTGTGTTCATGTGTGATGAACGGCGCAAAATAAAGGGAGGAATGTCATAATGAACATATTCTCTCCACTAAATACGGTTATTGTTGTCATTGTTATTTTGATGATGTCTATAACTCTTCACGGACACACACACACACACACGTCTGTGTGCTGCATATAGAGATATGTTAATATTGTCTTTTACAGTCGTATCTTTAGCATTTTTATGGTGTGAATATATTTTATGTCTCATTACTTCATTGTCGATTCGAGTCTATTATGTAATATGAATGAAATATTCCAGAAGTTGATTGTAAAACTTGTGCGACTATTCCGTTGAGACAAGCGAAAACTCGAGCCAATAGAGACATCTTATCAATTCGTGAAGATTATTAGAATTGCCTCATTCCCATATCCTTGATCTAACTATCCATATAATCAAGATAGGTGAAATTGAAATGTCGTGCGAGAATCATAATTCGTTTCTCTTCATTCTCTTCCAGTCATCTTCACTCCCCAATCACTTCTCTCCCACAATCCGCTTCGTCATTTCTATTAATTTTTCTATTTTTGTCTAATGTTTGTTTTTTTTTGTTGGTAACCGATGACAAGAATTGGTTAGTTCAAAAGTGGCAATGTGTCCTAAAATTTCTGTTGACTTTTCAATCATTGTCAAGAAACTGCATTTGAAAAGAAAATAACAGGTTCCTAAAAGTAAGACGAAGGTTTTTTTTAATGAACTTTATTGATTGGGTCAGATTGCCTTCGGAAGAAAGAAAAGCAACAATATGTGCAGCTGTCGTAACAAATTATCACAAATGATGTATTACCTATTTCTTTCTCAATTTATTAGATAAATTTATTCAATCACAAATATTTCGTAAGTATATTAATCGGGAGAAATTTAACAATTCTATAGTTACTATTCTCTTCTACTACTTTAACGAGAGAAATATGTTTTCGCATGTCAAAATTCCTCCATCTTCAAATTGTTTCCCAGTTTTATTTCATATGTCAAACTAAAAATCTGCTTATCTAAAAGTAGATTTCCAGGCTAAAGTTGAATAATTATTTTTAAGATTCGATGACCAACCAAATTAAATTTTTTTAATTCCATAAATTATTTGTTACGTCCAACCATTCTTTGTTTTTTTTTTTTGAAGCGATCTTCTATCTCTGATGGAAGTGACTTTTCCTCATTTATATTTGGCGAATAATTTCATTTCGCAAATTATGTTTCTTCAAATGATGAGAAGTGTAACACCGCTGATATATGACGCCAAATGTTCTTCTGATAAGAAAGAAATTATTTCCAATGTTCGATTGCAAAAGGACGAAATGAGACGAGAAAAATATTATTTTCAATTTGATATTTTCGTTTCAGAAATTTTTTGCTACACCTCCTCCAAGCTCTGGGAAATGAGGACGAAAGATTCGTTTCCCCGACATAATATTTCTTAATTGAATTTCGAATATGATAAGTTTTCTGACGTTTATGATTTCGTCTCATCTAACAGTCAAACATGAACCATCAAAATGGTAGTCACAACAGACTCGTTTTATCATTGAAATGGAAGAAGAATCTGCGTCAAACATTCTCTTATTTGTCATTCAATTTTTATTATTCTTCTCCTTTTCATGTTTCTTTCTTTCGTGATAACTAATAATATTTTAATTAATTCCTCTCCCGATAATTTCTTCGCATTCTCTCAAAACTTTCTTCTAATTATACTTTCCTTTTACAGTATTTATTTGGCAGCAATTTTTTTCATCATAATAATCAACACAACAATGGGAGTCATGTTCGATAGATGATGTCAAATTATTCTCTCAATATTCCAAACAATAATTTCGGGCAATATTATCCTCATCCTCATCGTCGCTGTTTTTTTTTAATATAATTCAATAATCGAACGGGTCGAAGTTAACTGAAATGTTATGAAATCAATAACGGTCGCATTGAATGGAATGGATTCTTAAACGTCATTTATATTATCACCATTCGTATTTGGTCGACAATTGACCATATTATGCGGTCCAACAGATATTCGATGAAATTGTGGAGAAGTCGATCAGAATCGTCAACATTGGAAGTTAGTAATGAAACTTATTTAAATTTGAAAAGCAATCCTTCAAAATTGACTTGAAGGTAATTGATTTCGATCAAATAATGATTCTGCATGAATTAGCTGATTTATTAAGCAGTTAAAAAAAATAATTTTATTTCTGCCAATTCTTCATCGAAATACAAATAAATATGTTTCTTTTTAAAGAATAATTTAAGCATGATGTAATATTTCTTTCTCGAAAATAATACTAATTAGTCAATTTTTTTATTTGATATGAATTCGACATACCATCTGTAGGTAAATGAAATTTTGGGTGACATCTCGTGCACTCCTTCCCATAGATACAGATGCTCAGAAAATAGATAAAATATTTGAGATACTTTTCTACTCTGTCAAAATATTTATATCATTTCATTGAAAAGGAAAGAAAATTCAGGAAGAAGAACAACAATAACAGCAGGAAAAATGGAATGTGTATCATTTGACTAGTACGAGAATGATCAGTCCATAAATGAATACACTTATTCACTTCTTTTTAGGAATTTTAACGAATTTCACTTCTTCTCTTACAAATAATCAAGAGGAAAAAAATATCTCCACTATCCACTCAATGACTTCCTACTTCCCTCCAACGCAACATTTTATGTTAATGAATAGCATAAATTTATCAATTTTTTTAACATTAATAACTTTTAGAAATTTCTTTGAAAAAAGTATTGGAGTTTGAGACAAATTTCCGGAGAATTGGTAAATAACTTAAACTTCTCGCGTCTTATTTTTCTATCACTACTTCGATCGCATTCACTCTCGTCTTTTCTCTTCAACATTCATATCGGATATATCCATCGGATATAACTATTATCACCATTTCTTAAAAATCGGGTTACATTCTCCTCCTCAGATAACTAATGAATTTGCAGTGAATAAGTGTTATTTACTTAGTTATTGGAAGTAATTTAACATTGTTCCTGATCAATAATATTGGTAAGAATTTGATTAAGTTACTTGGGGAATTTCTGTGAGAATATATCTTAGAAATCGCTTCAAATATTGCATGATTCTTCCACATCAATTCTCCTTTGTCGACCGAATATAAGGTAGGTAGGTAGGAGATTTTAGTTGAATTGTTTGAGAATGATAAATCATAAGAAAGAAGTGGGCGTTCGATTTGGTGTGATCTATTGTGTTCTTCCTTCGTCTTCCACCACCCCAAATCTTCTAATCGTAATCACGATGTCCATGACGCTGGTGTGTAATATATGGGAATTATCGATCTAAATAATTAGTCGTTACAATCATTCAATGATGTTATCGAATTAAGATTTGTTGAAAAAATTATTTAAGCCGATTTTATCGTTCAACACGTTAATTGAACGATCATTGTGCAGCTAATCGATTCTACGTCGTATGTAATGGAAATAAATAAACAGAATATGCGTCTGATGATTTTCTTATCTAATCAATCGTATATGATAGTTGGGGAGAAGGAAACATAAATAATTCTTGAAACCAATAGTCTGACGTAAACATATTCCTTTCCGATGTTCATCGGCTTACACAACAACAGATCCCTTTTCCATCATACTGTGTATTCATAGTAGCATTAGAAGTACATAAATTTTGGATTAAACTCTTTCCAAATTGCTTCCAATCATTTCATCATTTCATCCCTAGTCAATTTGATGGTATTGGAAACCTCAGTTTCGGTCAATATCATTCCCTTTTTAAATAATTTTAGTTTTCGAAATTTTTCTTAAATTTTTCTTAAGACTACACTTTCATCATTTACGCTATTCATCTTCGGTTTTTTAATCAATGAATGAATTTGAGTGAGATATGCTCCTCTTATTTTCGGTCAATTATCAAAATTTTTGAAGGCACATTTAAAGTGGAAGATTAAAGGAAGTTGGATGTAATACATATAATTATAATTCGAAATGTCCCACTTTCCAACATAAGTGGCAGTGCAGTAAGATGGTTGGAAGAGAGTTGACTTGGAAAGTATTTGTTATTTATCGATTTTCCTTTTGCTAAGCGCGAAAAACAATGTTGTTATGTGAAAACTTGAGAATTCTTTTTATGATAATTCCTTTCGATTATCATGAGAACTTTCTTATTTTCCATGGCCTATTATCTAAGTGATTATCGTATTAGGAGTAAATAGTTTCATTCATAAATATCGTTGAGATATACGCGTATATCTTTCATGTATTTCACTTAACATATTGAGTGAGTTGGGAAAAGATGCACGTAAAATGTTAGTTATATGAATGAGTCGCATATTTTCAATTACCTTCACAATGCTCCGGTGATGGCATGTTGGTGATAACTGTTTACTTTGTTTATACGTAGGTGATTGCATAAATAAGGATGAGTGAAATAGATTGAAAACTGAATATTCTTCATATATTCAAATCTGTCGGGAATGATGAGCCAACAAATGGTGATAAGAATTGCCAATCTTAACCTTTAGCGTCCAACTTATTTATGTTGTGGCGGTTACTTCTGCAGAGATAATTGGGAGATTTATGAAAGCATTTTTTTAGTCGAAAAAAGATGAGGGAAATGTTTTCTTCGGAATCTACCTTCTGACGAAAACTAACAATTCTATTTTAGAAATTGCTCTTAAATAAAATCTCCTTTTTTTCGTAAAAGATTATGTTCGTTGTATTATAAACAAACGATACATATGTAGATAGAAAATGATGAAAAAGATTTAAGTCGAAGGTAATGATTTGTTTCGATGATCTATTCATATTTCTTTGCATATTATTTCAAGGTCGTCTTCCCATTCATTTATCGAGTGGGAGACTCGATTGCTCTTTCTTATGGAAGTATCACCTCAATTTTGCATTATACGCAAAGAATCATATCTCAGATTGAAATAAAGGAGACTATGAACATAACAAAACTTAATTTTATAAATGGATGTTTATTCGGGTGTAGGGGGGATTGGGAATGTTGAATCATTCACGTGTATCGTGACGTGTATAGGAATGGATGTGCATAGTTTGGCAAACACTAGAACTTCTACCAGTTCGAATATCCTGTATAATACTTATCCATTTATATTCATTAAACTCACTGTGAGTACATTAAACTTATTTCGAATAAGATATATATCGCGTATGGAATTATTTACCGAAAATTATTCATTTTTATGTTATTTAAGAATAATATTAAATTTGATAATAACTCAAGTTCCCTTTCAGGAATACTATGCATATTAGCAAATTCAATCATTATCTTCCTTTCCCTTTGACGTTTAACATATCCCTCCATCCCTCCATCTCGTTGTAGCTAATCTTTAAAATAATTTAAATGTCCGTACAACAATGCTAATTGATCGGACAAATGGAAACATTTTTGTTCTTACAATAAATTATTTGTTGTATCGCTCGATTTTCATCCTGCCGATTTGAACATCTTGCTTATTTCTTTAACTTATCCATCAGTTCCTTTTATTTCTAATTGGAGGCAATTCCAATCATCCCATTGTCAATTGTGCTCGATGGAACTACATCGAACGAAGCCCATCACCAAACAGAAGTAGAATGACATATTGATAGATTCCTCCTTTCTTTTTTATTAACTTTCACATCGATGTAATTTGGCTTTCTTTTGCACAAACATATTTTAATCAGTTCTTCTTCTGTGTGCACTCTAATATTTACGAAGGCAGAAGCAATTCATTGTGCTCTTCAATTAATGTTCTTGCGTCCGAGAGGAACTTTTTGTCTTTCCATTCTAATCTTTCGCTGTATAATAAGAAAAGAAAGCAATTGTATAATGGACATCTTTCCCTCGCATTAGGCCAGACCACTTGGCTATTTTTCTTTGCGTCATGTCCATTCTATCCGCCTTATTTGACAAGAGAAGTCGACTATGTATAATATACCAGGAAAAAGCGGATCTTACTCCGCTTAATCAATCAGTGATTGATACATTGGAATTAATTGTTTATTGAATAACAATTCATCCTTCACATAAAGTATTTCTGTGATTTCCTGATAAGTTTTTTTTATTGATTATAATGAAAAGTCAACATGAATCTCAACAACAAGTACGTATTTTAATCAATTGACCATTGATCAATCACTAAATACATTTTCCGAGTCCATGGAAAAATGGGAGAAAATGTTTCTTTTTTTAATTTGACAATTGGAATGTCAGAAACAATTAGCTGATAATTCGAACGTATCACCATATTTATTTTTCGGCCATTCTCCTCTCACTCTTTTGTTTGTTGAAGATATTTATCTACTACTAATAGATTTCAGTTTGAATTATTATGCTCAAGTAGCATTTCTTCTGCTTGTTGGCGATTGTTAATGTTTGCTTAAGATGATAGAATTTCTCTAACATTCTCATACGGATGTTAATGGATAATGATAATAAGTATTCATCCGAACACGTCACAACACACTCACCCACATATCCCGACACGTAAGCTTAATCATGTTTGATGGTTGATATAAGCGCCTTGATACATAAGGTATCTTTATAAAATTTCTTTTCGATCGAATTATAGCTTCTGGTCCAATAACTTCATCATGAAGAGCCGAAGAAAGAATATTCCTTCTGCAGCATACTTATCCTTCTTCTATACAATGAAATAATTAATCTATTCTGCATGTTCCTCAATGAAATTGTGTCATATTTGACATTATTCTCACCATTTCTTTTTCGTCTATCTGCCTAATAAAATAACGATGTGCAACATTTCATTAGAGTTGGAAAATATATTTCAATTAACCTTTCTATACTTTCTCAATGTGTAAAGCATGAAATGGAAAAATGTTTTGTAATCTAGGTTTTCTTGAATATTAACTAAATTCTAATTAGAATCGAATGTGCTATTTTTAGTCAAAAAAGATAAGGAAATTCTTCCATCAAAACATTCCTCATTCTTATGAATGCCTCCCATCTTTCCAGTTAGTAAGGAATTGATTTTCATAAAAAAAACTTGCCTACTCATAAAGTAGTTTCGAGAGTAAATAGCAACATTTAAATATTTCCACCCAAATTTCTTATTAAATTTTCTGCACCTACCTCATCCAATTCAATGAAGACATTCTTCATTCATTCCATTCCATCCTCTTTTTTTAGGTGCTAATAAATTGATAAAATTTAATCTTATAATATATTATTATATGTATGTGATAATTTCATGGAATCACATGTTTCATTTTCGAGAAAATATTTCAAATTCCTATTTACAGGTCAATTAGACGGGAGGAGAATGTTATTGACGAAATTAACAAATTATATGATAAAACTGATTTTCTACGTCACACGACGAATTATTTATTTATTAAACTTCCTCCTATCAAACCAGTCGACTGATGTTTAATTGGGAATTCTTTGGAGAAAGAAAAATCTACAGATAAAATTGATAAAATTCCGATAAAAATGTTAATTTTCTTTTTAATTTTCAGAATGGCTACAATGAACAATTAGATTGCGTAGCAGTCAGACATGCATTTTCCATTGGAACACTTTATCGACAGCAATCATATGATTTGATTCCACACGATAATAATCGAAAAAGAATTACTAAACGAATTGTTCTTAATACTACGACTAATGTTACAGAAGAGAAGAAGAATCTTTCCAATTGTGTATTGAAGGCAGCTGATACTTCCTCAAAGCGAATAACAGAACGTAATGTTCAGCAAACATTACCACCATCATCGGACACTGCACATTATAATAATTTCAATCAGAACTTAACCGATAAATCTCTCATAGAACATTTGGAAGCGATTAGTGACGAGCATTCGGTAGATACAGTAATTCATCTTAATTCTTCATTAGCAAGTGTCGATGATTGTCGAGAGAGGAAACGATACGCCCGAGATTCTTTGGGAGGAAATAATGATAAATTAAATGATTTCCACTCACATTCGTTGAACAACAAACAAAACGATTTTTCAAAATTATCTAATTCCGATCTTCATGGTACACTGATCGATTCGAATAAGGATTTGCCAGTGAGAAAAGATTGGAAGAAATATAACAAATATTCCTGTCCCACATCTCTCCACCACCAGTCATCAGTAACAACACATCAGTTAAGATATTCGAATGATCAGGAAGATAAAACAAATTCGATTCAAGACAAATTACCGTTAACTGCCGACAATAAATCGAATTCAGCTCAATTTGTTTTCTCCAGATCCATTTCACAACAAAGTGCTACTTTGTCAGATAATCGACCGAAATTATTTGCAGCATATTCACTTTCCACACGTATTGCGGCGGAATCATTTCGAGAAAAACGCTTTCCTCACTTATTCACCAATACGGTCGATGAATGTTCGGAGGCGACAGCGAGCATCCCAGATTTATCGAATGGACAACCGTTGAATACAATTGTTGAGAATGTTAAAGAATGTATCTCATCCTCTCATTATTCGAGTAAGCAGAGTAGTATTAATGAGTGGAGTATTCCCGAAATATCATATAACGACAATTTAACAACTCAATATCACATTCTACAAAATTCCGATTCCGATGATAATTTACTTTGTCCGTCCATTCATCCCAACCATTTGAAATCATCGAACATCTCATACGGAAGTCTCGAGAAAGATCGAACGAACGTCATCAATCAAAGTCAGACTCATAACAATTTGTTTCAAGTACCCAACAAATACAAATATAAGGATCTTCCTGAAAAGAAATCAGAAAGTTGTGATAATCATAATCCGACGAATAGTGTCACATCAATTCCTAATAATAAAAATCAACATCTTGAAATAAGTAATCGATATATCGATATATTTATTGAGAACGCTTCCGATCGTAATAGTGAATCGTTCAGTACATCTGATTCTACAACTCGTGAAAACGAACGACTATTTCCATCATGTTCAATCAATCGATTGTATGTGCCGAAACAGGATAGAAAGGTTAACGAATTTAGTTCATTAAAAAAACGTGCATCAAGTTTAAGCGCATTACCTCTCGTAACACATACTTTCAATAATAAACCGATCGTGACGAAAGAGGAGAACAATCATCCAGAAAGAATTCTAACGAATCATCAGAATCATTGTTTATATCATTCGAATCAATCATTTAGTGCAGATAATCGTAATCGACGTCTTATCCCGTCAAACAATTATTATCCGAAAAAAAAACGTATTGAAGATACACTCGATCTTTGGCTGAATAATCATAAAAGGACGACAACCAACATTAATGGTAGCGACCGATGCAATCATCGTCAAGGAGGTAGAGCACAATTGTTGGCGAACGATCCATCAGTTGACCCTCTAGATCAGAAAGTAGTTGCAAGAGACAAACATAAGACGAAACTCAGTTCCTTAAATATATTGACAATCGGAACGAACTATTCGAAAACGAGTCGTCTTCTCACCAATCTCAATTCTCGCACCAACAACATCTCTTCCACTTTGTCTTCGGCTCTCAAAAATTTCAACAGTAGTTACATCAATCAAAATGACAATAGACATAATCGGAAACCAATAATAAATAATGCTTTCAGTGAATATAAGAAGAGACCGGATTCGAAACGAATAAGAAAAGTTACTGATCGAATTAATAATTGGAAAACTTCTCCATATTTACCTTCAAATTTCAAAATTTTGAAACCGCAATTAAAGCAGAGACAACGTATCGATTCAGTGAAGAACAATAAATCTTTTCCCAATAAAGAACCGTCATTAACTGAACGTACTTCATTGATACAGTCGACAGTTAATTATAAACATCCCAAATTTACTAGTAAGAACACTCAGGATTCGAATAATACGAACGCTTCCCTCACTAATTATCAATCAATTGCCAACGCCTCAGCAGTCGTTATTTCTAATCCATATTCTCTTGATCCTCAATACAAAATCGCGTCGAACACATCGAGTCAGAATGCCACACAATCCGAATCACCTTGTGACAAGAATTTGAAACTTGCCCCAAACATTATTTTGCAACCTCAGAAATCTGCACCTGTCAATCAATCATCTTTCCAATTCACCACTATCCCAAAACATCTCAGTGCCTATTGGGATAGACAACAATCAACCTCTTTTGTAAAAGCCAAATCTAATAATATCATCACACCTCGACTACGTAATCCTTATATTATTCAACATAAATCTTTGAGAAGTATTCGATCGAATTCGAATACGAGGTCGAAGAAATATCAAAATAAAGCCCGATTCTCAGCTTCATCCACTCTGCGAACAGTCCATCAAACTCTCTCCTCAATTCATAGTTCATTTTCAAAAATCGATTTTAACATGGGACATTACAAATTGGGTTTGAGGAAACATCTCTTCGAAAAGAGGAGATTAGTAGCCGATTGGTCTCTATTCACCGCATTGTTAGGTATCGTTATAATGGTTCTAGAAACTGAATTCATTATCAATTCTGTATATCTTTCTGTTAATTTTTCATTTAATTTTTTTATTAATGGTTTAATTTCTTCTTTTAAAATAGAACTCAATAAAGTCAGTCGTTATGAAATCAATGATATCCGTTTCCACACTCATTCTTCTTTGTCTGATATCATTCTATCATTTTATTGATTTCCAAGTTATTTTAAATTACTCGTACAAACTATTATTCTTTATTATTCTTTCTCCAGTTGTACATGTTAGACAATGGTGTAGATGATTGGAGAATAGCAATAAATTTTCATGCATTACTTGCTATTACAATCGAATTAATCATTTGTGCCGTTCATCCATTACCAGCAATATCTGATATCTATTTCCAACAACAACAACATAAGTTTATTTATTCCATTAAATTTATTCAATTTATTTCACTTTTTTTTAAAATCAGTTTTCTCTCCAATTCATTGAATACCACACAAGCCTCAACTACCCAAATTAATACGACAACTAGTACGGTGGAATCAGCATTGATGAATGACGATTTTAAGAGGGGACGAAGTTCTGCTTTGACGAAGTTAATGCAAGTCTCTCACATTTATCATGGAATGAAATCCAATGTAAGCAAACATTTAAAACGTCAACGACAATCTTCTTATGACATTCCTTTGCAAAAAAATTATGTTAACGATCCTCATGTGTATCGGCGACAGAAACGAGAAACAAACGATGAGCATTTGACCGGCGGTAAACCGGCGAAATGTTACGACGACTTAGTAAGTGTATCGATCGATGTTGCCTTGTCTGTACCAATGTGGGCGAGATTGTACTTGGTTGGTCGGGTACTCTTACTTCATTCACGTCTTTATACTGATACTGCGTCGAGATCGATCGGCGCATTGAATAGAGTCAATATCGACACAAGATTCGTTCTTAAAACTCTAACGACCTTACGACCAGCCACCGTTCTCATGGTTTACATCATTAGTTATGTTTCAATTGCCAGTTGGACACTAAGAGCATGTGAAAGGTATTTTCTTTTAAAAATCTATTAAAAAAATTTAGTATTTTAAATTTTAGTAACGATTCGAACATTCTAACATTTCCAAGCGCGGTTTGGTTAGTTGCCATTACTTTCCTTGCGATCGGTTATGGTGATGTTGTACCGAAAACAATCATTGGTCGAATAGTATGTGTGATGTCTGGACTAATGGTTTTCTTATCAATTTAATATTCTTTTTACATTTTAATTAATTTCTTCTCCTTTTCTAGGGCGCTTTCTGTACCGCTTTAGTTGTAGCAGTTTTAGCTCGAAAATTAGAGTTATCGAGAGCAGAAAAACATGTACACAATTTTATGATGGACACAGCGCTAAATAAACAGGTTTCGCTAATTTCCATTTTTATTTGAAGAAATATATAAAAAACGGTTTCAGTTGAAGAATACAGCGGCGAATATCTTACGAGAGACGTGGTTAATCTACAAATATACACATCTAGTGAAGAAGATAAGTAAGGCTCGAGTAAGATTACATCAAAGGAAATTTCTTCGTGCAATTCATCGGTTGAATTTTTTTCAAAATCCATCGAAAAATTCTAATAACTAAATTGTTGGCAGATTTCGACGAGTTAAACTGGATCAAAGGAAATTAACGGAAAATGCGAACTCGCTAACTGATATGGCGAAAGTTAATAAGATTTTTATTATTTCAAATTTTGTTCTCCGTTTTCCTAACCCACTTCTTGATGATTTGAAAATATTGAAATTCGTAAAAAGAATGAGAAATTTGATTAAGAGCGATATATTTTTTTAAATTTTCCTATTTTCATTCCAAGCAGTTTCGAAGTCCTGTTAACGATGTGTCTCCACCATACATGAACAATTTCCTTGAGGTATAACTAGTTGAAAACAATGTGTATCGCTATCATTCTCGCTTCGTTTCGATATAGTTTCTTTTATGCTATAAACTTCCATCAGCTACAGTGACACCATATTATTAGTTTCTGAAACGAAAAAAAAATTATGAAAAAAAAACTCCAGTAAGAGTTGAATTATATTTTCTTATATTTATAGTAAATAAAAATATTATTTCTGAAAAATATTATGTAATTTTCTTTTCTTTCAACTAATCCACTCAATTCTAATTTCTTTTCATCTCATTTCCTTTTGTTTAGGTGCAGAATAATATTTACGAAACGGTTTCCAATTTCAGTGAATTTAATGCAGCAATTAATCAGAGAATGGGCGAATTGGAGAATAATGTGAAAATGATACAAGTTCAATAATTTCTATCATTCTTTTTTGAATTTTTAATTTTTTAAATTTTATTCTAATAATTCAGAAACAATTTACGATTATTCCCAACGAGATCGCACAAGTCGTTTCGAAGAAGAATAAAGAATTATTATTAAAATTATGCGAAATGCCAACGCCATATGGAAGTCGAAATGATATCCATCAAATAGCAAATAATACCTCAAGAAATAACATTGACTGTTTCCATACAAATCAATGTAGTATCAATAGTAACAATTCCAGTCGACAATTGAGAAGTCGCAATGTAGGTACTCGGGAGAATAGTACAAGAAGAACAAGTAATGATAGTAATCCGAATTGTTGTTCTTCTTCTATTCCCAAATTGCCAACTCGTTATGAAGCGAAGACATTGTTACCGGACTTTTGTGCAGATATTCAACACGCCGTTCCGAGACAAGATCAGAAAAGTTTAAGGAAAGCGCATACGTTCCGATTCGCGAGTATCGAAGATAAGGATTCGGTGAAGTGTAGTGGGAGGAAATCAGAAGTCATTCCTCCAATCTCCCAATCAGTCAAACAGGAAAACATCTTATTAAACAAATTGGATTTGATGAAAAAGATGAATGTCACACAAAATTCAAATACGAAACTGAGCAATGATGCGGTGCGTATAACCACCGCATCCACCACCAGCACAAACACAAATCTAGTTTTCCAATCGAAAATGTATGATAATTTATATAATAACTTTAATGAGAATAATAAGCAGAATTAATGGTTTGTCGAAAGAAGAATACTTATTGGATTTCTTTGAAATACCCGGTTCATAAAATATTTTTGGTGTAATTGTTTTTGGTGTTTTTGGTCTTATTATTCATTTACTTCTGCAGATAAACTAAATCAACTCGAACATCTCTTTTGCAATATGTTTATTATCTAAATTTATCAATCTAAATATTCTACGACTCCACTAAAATTTTCTCCTCTCCTTCATTTTATTCGTATCGAATAAAATTTCTATTTCAAACGATTTCTCTTTTCACTCTTATAGTTTCTTGTTAATTTTAATAAATTCCATAATTTAATGCAAATCATCATAAATCATTTCTGTTCCTTTTACTACCCTTTTCTTCAGTTTAAAATCAAAAATTTCTTATTGTCATTAGAAGAAATAAGTTGATAATAAAATGAGGATAAAACAAGGATAAAATGATGATCTTATCATAATATTTCATATCGAAATATTTAAAATTCAAATTAACTTAAATTTGTATAATAATTTGAAATTTTAGAATTCCAGTGAAGAAAATGAAGAATATGAATAGAAATATAATATATAAATTTATTTTGTTTGATAAACGAAATTAAACACTTGACAATACAAATGATGGAAAAATAAATTAGTTCAGTTGAAACTTTAAATGCGGAAAGAATATACAAAAGTAAATAATGAGGTAGATTAGAGTATTTCAAAAATAATTTGATGGATAGAATATCTTATTTAATTTTGAATTTTGATTTAATCAAATCAGAAAATTAGAATCGAGAATCAATTTCATAAGTTAACCATATCGTTCCGATGGTTTTTAACGTCGTTCGATTCCTCTTCACTCGAATCAACAATTTGAGAAGATTTAGTAGAATGTCCTGAAGAATTACCACTCTCCAACATCTGTTGTCTCATTAAACTTTCTTGAGAATTATTCTAATTAAAGGAAATTTCATTATTTAAATTTGAAATAAATTATTAACAGGATCGATGTCTAAATCATCTTGAACACTCTTCTGTAAATTTCGTAATGATTCTGCATATTCCATTTCATTTATTTCTTCTATTTAGAGATGGGAGAGATACGAAAATGGTAATGAATTGTGAAAAGAATTAAAATTTAACGTTTAGTTGGAATATATTCTGGACAGAAGCGATTGTATTGATGATAAGTGGAATATTCCTCTGGTATTGGCATGGATGTGACGTTCGACGATCGATTCATAGAATTGATAACATTCGAATTTTTCATTATCGGATGACCATTACGTGATATGGATGCTAATGGTTTATATGAATTATCTGATTCTGATAATTCTTTACAAACGAATGTTGCCGGTCTCATCGAATGGGACGATAATTCCTGATCATTACTCTTTCCGAACGATAATGAATGATTATGATTAGATGACGGTGGATGATCATTCGAATTGATATTTGGTGAATTGGTCAATTTTAAACGAAGTTTCTCATATAAACTATTCGTATTATTTATGTTGTTATTATTATTGTTATTTTCATCAATCATTGAAAATGTCATATTTGAATTCTCCAAATGTTTCACCATCGTCGGTGTCGCATGATAGAGACCACTCTGATTTGAATTGAATGAACTATAAGCGACACTACGACGTCGTTTTTCTCCCGGCGATTCTTGAAGCATTAAACGATTCACTTTCGCTAACGAACAATATTTGTCGTTTTCCTGAGAATTATTCAATCGTAAAAACGGTTTATTTGACGCCGTATCACTTTCAATTCCATTACTGCCATTATCATTCGAATCGAATTTTCGATTGAATGTTATCGAATCATTTTTTATACATTTCGTTTTCACTTGTAATTGAGAATTACCACTGATTTGTGATGATGATCCACTATCGTTATATAAACTCTCATTATCAGCATGTGGTGGTAGAATGATTGATGATTTTTGCAAATCAATCAAATTCACTTGTCTATTATAAATATCATTCTTATCATCTTTGTTAATTGAGAGTGGTGGAGTGACACGTAATTCCATCGTTTTAGTACTGATCGATTCTGGTGGTGTTAAACTCTGATTACATTTAATGTCATTCGATTGTGATGTATTACTATCTGAACTCTTTGCTACTAATGTACTTCTTAGAGACGATGATTGTCGATCCGAGAATGAATATTGAAAGAGCGAATGGTCAGGACATTGACGTTGAAGCCGATTTTCCGTCATTTTTTGTGATAATTGTTTTTGAATTTGTGAACGTTTTTTCCTCTCATATTTAGCTCGTTGTTTCTTCCTTCGATATCGTACCAATAATGCAACAACGATAACATTCAACGTTAGAATGATAAGACCGACAGAACAAAATATTAAAATGAATCGACTTGTCCTACTAATTTCATGTTTCTCTTCGAAATATTTATGTGGATCGGATAATTTGAATTTGTTCAATAACGACAATGGATTTGGAAGGAATTCCGATTGACTATTACTTGGCGCAGTTCGTATAATAAGAGTATTCTTATTATTCGATGAACATTCTCCTAAATCATTTCGACTAATCACACTTATACGATATTGAGAATTTGGACGTAATTTTTTGAGATTAATTTGATTTTGATCAGAACTCAAAATTCTTCGACTATTCTCTCCAATCACATATTTATGTTTTCCCAATAATTTATATTCCACTAAAAATTGTTGCGACATCCCACCATCATAACCAGGAATCCAAGAGAGTTTAATCGACGTCGATGTCATATTGGAAGTTCTCAAAGTCAAAATTGAATCAGGTTTCGTTAAACTGTTCAATTCATAAGTTATAATTTTATGGTCGACAAAATTTTTTATTTGACATTCATATTTTGCATAATCGGTCGTCCTTCTTATATCGTCAATTATCAGTTCACTTAAATACCAAGGAATTAATGAATCATTCTTTCCCTTATTCTTTTCAGTGAACAAATCCGTTTTAATGGTTATTCTTCGACGTTCTTGTTCACTCAATTTATTTATTGGAATTGTTAATTTAGACCAGGAGAATGATGGTTTTGGATTACCTCTACCGATACATCGTAAAATTTTACGATTTCCTTCCACTTCCACATTGTGAGCAACTTTCTTCAATAACATTCCTGGTTCATAACTTTGCGGTCTGGTTTCCAAGAATAATGAAACATTTTTCCTCATCGATCCGATAGTATTGTTGACCACACAATAATAATTGGCAATATCATTAATTGATAACGAATTGATTTTTAAAGTTACTCGTTTTTTATTATTAGACAAATTATCCATTAATAATAAGTATTTTTTTGAATTTTCTGAATTCACTTCAATCGGAATCATATCCATTCCATATGATTTATAGAATTTTACATTCTCTTCAATATGTAACGGTAAACCATCGACAACACAAGCAAGAATGGCATTTTCATGTTCACGATAATGTTGTCTATCCGTTTTGAAATCAATGATTTCCGCACCATATCTGATAATTAATTCAAATTGGAATATTAACGTTCCAATTGTATTGGTCATTTCCATTTCGTACATTCCAGCAATATCACGAGATGCTCGATGAATAATTAATCCTTTTGAAGTGAATTCAAAATTCTCTCGATCGATTAAATCATCACCAGTAACTGACTTGATTCGAATATCATTCGGCCAAGGATTACTTTCGATCACATTCTCCAGAGATATGGTTTGTACTTCATCTAATTGTTCTTTTGCATAAATTCTCGTCAGGAGTTCATTCTGTGTCTTCGTAAGAATGGGTGAGAAATGAATGTTCAATTTCAACTGGGACC
Organism: Seison nebaliae; assembly: GCA_023231475.1. Lineage (NCBI taxonomy): Eukaryota > Metazoa > Rotifera > Pararotatoria > Seisonacea > Seisonidae > Seison > Seison nebaliae. The sequence goes on from JALJEE010002203.1 coordinate 40,297, forward strand.
GTTTCGTTTCCGTTTGAATATTTTCGTCAGGTTTCACTTTCATAATGTATTCTTCCGGATCTTGACGACATTCCAAAATGTGACCATTCAAATCTTGTTTGACTTCAAAATTCAATTCAGATTTCGCCGCACCAGTTTGATTTTTATAAGAAATTTCTGATGTCGCTCCAGAAACATAAGTCAACGGTTCACCGTCCAATAACCAAATAATGGACGGTGACGGATTGGCAGCACTAGTCTCACATTTGAATGTGTAGATGGTATCAGCAACCATTTGAATATTTGGAGCTTCTAATTGTACGAAAGTTGCTGGGAAATAAATATTGAGAATGTGACTTTGTCGAAGGAAATGATTTGGAAATATTCGTTTCTGGAAAACTTTACAAGAAATTTCCGTCGTATGATCTAATTGCGTCGGTTTGAAATTGAGGATAGATTGTGTCAATCCCATACTCGCTTTATATGATAATAATTCTGGATTCTCTATGAGAATTCCATTTTGTCGCCATTCGAATGTCGGTCGAGGATTTCCACCATAAGCATTGCACGAAAATTCAGCCGATGCTCCAACAATTAAATGATTATCGGAATTGACTTGTCTCAATTCCAAATGATTTGGCTTAGTCCAAATTTCTATTTGTTTACTAATCGACAATTCACTGTCTTCTTCTCGACATGTGACAACTGCCGAATCCAACTTTTCGATTAACGGAATAGAAATGGTCGAAACGGCTTTTAATCCATCTTTCGGCCAATATTTATCAGTTGCTGATGGTCCGATCAATTGGAAGTTTTCACTAATTAAACCAGTACCATCCTCTCCGTCTACCGTAATGATTTTCCATATCAATTTCGGTGGTGGATAACCGACAGTTGTATTACAAGATATTTGAATTTTCGTATTTTTCTTCCCATAAATTTTTTGCACATTAAATTTCTCACCTCCCACCAATTGCAATTCGTCGACTTTATAATGAATATCGAGATTGATGGAAGTTGAACGAAGATATTTCTGTGGTAATCTTCTCGTCGCATCGTTGAATGTTATGCAGGAATAATTGGCACCATTATCCATTTTATTTAATCGATCGATTTTGATAATTGATTCCATTTTATCATCGAATAATCGTGAACTATCTTGTCGAGTGTCTGAGATTTGATGATTATTTCGGAACCATTGAATTTTGGGTTTGGGAAGACCACCTTTCACCACACAACGAAATGTCAAACTATCACCAGAGATCAATTGGTCGAATATTTTCTGGTTTTTATTCTTTTCATTTATCATATTTCCGTTCGATCTCCTCATGAATAATTCAATGGATTGTGGTGGATCTTCAATTTCCACTTGGATGGCATTTGATACGATTTCTGATTTACTACTATAACCTTTACTGTCATAATATGGATGATTAATATAACAAGAAATATATTTCGAATTTAAATATTTCTTCATTTCTTTGTCAATCGAATGAATCGTCAAAATACTTTGCGATGTGAACATCGAAAAATCTTTATTGTTTCCCACTTTATCTTCACTACTGATATTAATATGTTTCGTATTTTCACTCAATAATTTCATATTCAAATCCATTTCTTTATCATCGAGATGCCATCGAAAAATCACTTTCGGACGAGTCTTTTTCACGGTACATTTCAATTGTATATTTTGTTGTCCGAATGAAAATTTTGTTGATGAGAAACCATCGTTCATCAATCCTTGAGATGGTAATGGTTCGATTTGTTGGAGGAATGGTGACGATGGTTTTACTGCTACTTCTAATTTGGCATCGGCAGTTGCGATCGGTTTCGATCGAATTTGACAACTGATTTTTCCTTCGTCATCCCATTGAACTTTTTTGATTCTAATCGAATAATCACCAGCCGTTGTATTTCCTGATAATTCGACGTGACTAGTTGAAAATTTCTGTCCTTGATAAGCGACAATTATTACTGGAAAATTTTGAACTAAAATGACATGTGATATAATAATGACTAACAAACTACTTTGTCGTTGTGGACCCAAAAGACGAAACCATGATCGCCTTTTATTTTGCATGGAATTATGGCGGACTCACCAAGCAAAATGAGTTGATCGGTTGGTCTTTCCAAGAATTCGACGGCGGATAAATATTGGAAATAGAGGAGGAATGTGAATAAACGAAGCATTTCCATTCTACCTTTCCGATAGAAGAAATTAGTTGTGAAAGAATTTCTCCTGAAATAGTCAGATTAACTAATAACGATCTGATAATGAAATGAAATGAATTTAGTTCGAATAAATTGTTTGGTTGGGAAAAAAGAAGGAAGAAAGTTTAATTGAAATATGAACAAAAAAGAAATGAAACGTCAGGTGATAAGAAAAGAACAGGAATATCCATCAAGACATTATATGACGATAACAAAAGATGTAATCAGAAAAAAATGAATTGTATAAGTCAACTATTTCGAACGACATGAATTAAAATTGACGATTTCGTTTATCTTTCGACATGACGCCGATGACGTCTCAAACAATAGAGAAATTTGGACATCTACTGGAGATGGGGGGAAAAAGCGACGAAGAAAAAGTATCCAACGGCGATTGTTTCTTTTACGCAATAAAGAAATGGATACTGCCGAATTGAATTGTTACCATCGGCAATATTCGTTTTCTTCTACGATTTCCATTATCGATAATAAGTGGTCATCGAAGGAAAGGAAACTATTGTTTTTATTATACAGAGAAGACGATATGATGGAAAATGGGAATAAGAAATGGATAGAAATTTATTTATAGAAAAACGACTAAATCAATTCCCAATAATTAATTGGCATTAATCAATTAGAAACAAATTAGTGATGCTCAATTCTAGAGGAAATAGTGTCTATCTTTATCGCTTAAAGTTTTTCGCACCTAATGGAAAATGTGAGAGAATAGCCAATTCGATATCTACAGCTCTTTATTGGAATATAATAGAAAAGTTGTTTAATGTAGCAGTACCTTCACTTTCCTTCGTCATGCTAAATATGTACTACTTTAACTGGACATTAATTCAATTCGTAAAAAATTAGTGGGAAATAAATTTAATAAATTAACTTCTTATTTCCACAAATGTCTAATCGTCTTCACATCTGAACTTATTCAATAATATGACACATCTATTCCTAATAGAAATTGATGAAATTGATTTGACTCATTCAATTCATTATATGAAAATTGGGAAACGATTTTATTCTTGGACTATTTATTTTGTTTAAGGGGAAAGGAAAGATTGAATTTAATATTCAAATATGCGATATGTATTTGAAATGGTATTGATAAGAAGAGAACTTGAAATAATTTGGGAATGAGTTTGAGTGAAGAAAGCGGAAAATATTAATGAATACTTGAGTGATCAGTTACATGATAATTATCGACATTTATTTATCTTTTTCGTTCTTTCTCTTTCGTCATTGTAATCGAAAATTGAATGAAATGAAAGATGAAGAAAGGAATGTCATTCCATAAAGACTCGACATCGATTCCTCCATATATTTAATGAAGGAATGCTAGCTTGGCATGGTGAATGCATTCCAATTTGAATGACATGCAAACCAAATTAAAAATCCATAAAACTAGGAATCTCCATTGAAATGAATATTTAACTAGCTGATGAAGCGATGAGTACTCGTAAATTAAAGATTGGTCGTTGCTGTTCATTGGGAACGAGTAGTCTTACAATGAAAGGAAATAGTGAAAAGTCAATCATATGCTATGGTCAATCAATTCTCCTTCTTTTCCTTCCAATGTTCCTTTAGGGAGATCTTTAGAGAAGAGAAATATTTATCAGATAAATGGTCGTTGATTCAAAATAAAACAAATTAATTTCTCATTAGTTTTACGATTTTTTTTAATGGTATTGGGATTCGTCTGCCATACCAACTAATTTCAGAACGAACAATTTTTGTGTCTGGAGACATAACTGAGAGAAGAAGATGAGAATGAAGAAGTTTCTTTTTGGAACTTCCATTAAATATTACTTGTTTATATTTTCGTCTTTTTACGGTTTTTATCTCACGTTCTTGAATAAAGATGTGATCAAGAAACACAGAAATCGTCCCTTAAATGTCTCACGAATGGAGATTGGAGTCCCTGACATTCAAGAGCGGTCATTATCATGACGATTATTATTGAATGTTCATTGTAGAAGAAAAATGATGATAAACTGAATTAATTTTGCCTATCAATCAGGATGTGAAAACGGGTCAGATACGTAAATCCCGTTCGAATTCGTCATCGAATTGAATATGTGATGTAGAAATGAAAGGAAATAGTTGGAAGAAGAAATATTTGCGAGTCGCAAATGAATTGGAAAACCTTAAAGGAATATTCGGCAAATAGAAAGATTATTCCTAAACGAAATTTTATATGGTAGTTTTAATTCGTTCATTAACAATTGAAACAATTGTTTGAAGTTCACTTATGTTAGCAATTAAGACCTTCTTCTTTCACCATCGTTCAACGATGATTCTGATACCTATAATCGTTTACAGTTGATTGATTATTAAAATTTTAATTATACGACTTTTCCAAAGGAGAGAAATCTTCCTCTATATAATACTGGATTAATGGGACAATAATCGACTAATATCATGCTGACAATGAATCGATAAATTTTATGAAATTTTGACGATTGTTGATGGAAATCGAATAGTTTATTCTCACCAAACGTTTAACCAACAGATAATTATATTAATTAATTTTGTAACATATCGAATGACGAACATTTGCTACTTTTCGTAATTATTATTATGATCCGAGTTGATGGTGCTTATTATGATTCTAAACCATAAATGAATAGTGAGAGATATTGACGATAGGATATCAATGTAAATAATTATTTACCATATTTATCATTATAATTGAAACAAAAATTCTATTTCGAATGATTAAATCTCATGGAGGTGAAGATGACGAAGTCTTATTAATGAGAATAACAATATCAATAATCTAAAACAATAATGACAACAATGTAACGATGTTGGGCAATGTTGATTATCATATCAACAGAACTTTTAATACTTTAGAAAAACAATTGACAAATAATATTAGGGTCAAGATTTATTATTATATCTTTCGCCTTTGCCCGTTGCAGATTGCCATGGCGAAACATGTGGAATAATCGTTCTAATATAATTAGAGTTTAAACTTGAGGAAAATAGGTTATCACATTTTCAGTGATCAGTTTAAAAAAGGAGTTGAACATACTACGTATTTCTTCCATTTCCACACACTTACAAATTGATTCTTTATTTTTACATGAATTCCTTTTCTCTCCTCACAATAATTTCTCGTATTGTTTCCAGTGAATAACTTAAGAATTCGACGCGTCGCTTATCGATCGGTAGTCCAGTTCCAGCATATCGATGAACTTATTCTAATGGTTTCGTATTACCGAAATTGATTGAATGGTAAAACTTTGTTACTATTGTTGTTGTTGTGGGTGTTGGTGAGTTGATAAGAGAAATAGGAGAAAATAAGATTTTCTTTAGAAATTATGATCAAATCTTATAAAAGTGGAACTTAGATTGGAGAAAATGCAAGAAATGTACATAGGAAGAAGAGTTGTTGAAATTGCGGAAATGGTTTTGATAAAAAATCTGAAATGTGGAAGAATTAAACGAGCCGATCTCCAATATTTATTTTCTGCGGTTTTTAAACGTTAAGTGAAGCGATAAAAAGTGGAAACGTAGAAGAACAAGAAGAATAGGAAAATAAATTTCCGTCTAACTTATTGGTGATTGTGAGAAAGGCTTTCTTCGAATATCGTCATCCCCATCTATCACGACTGACACACACTAACAATAATTATAGTAATAGAGGCAGTAAAGAAAATGTTTTGGGTCGTTTGTCCAGTGGCTGGAAAGTTGATCGACCACATTTTATAGAAATATATATGGAAATTTCGAAGTGATATGAATCAATAATCTTGTTACACAAAAGTAAATTAGACGGAAAATAGCTGATAAAAATTCCTTTTCGACATCATACTTATCATTATCATTCGTGTTTCCATGACGACTGACGAATTTATAATTGAAATACAGACAATCTGTTGGGCGAATGGACAAGTAACAGACGACCAAATAACAACCAGTTACTTACTAGAAATGTCGAATGACTTATGGCACTGGACGTTAACATATTTTAATAGAATATTTTATAGATTTTTATGCCAATTCCTCCCAAAATAAGATGAGAAAGTTCATCTAACGATAAATTATAAGGAATTCAATTCGCAAAAAAATCATTTTTCCATCTCCTTTATGGTCAAATTGGAACATACATTTGTCTTTAACGTGAGAAGGAATTGTTGAATTTTCAGAAGAATCAATTGACTAATAAGAAATGTAACAGCTGAACATTCTCATTGTTTTAGTTGACCACCCGGTCATCCAATGTTCCATCAGAGAACAATTGAAGAATGCAAATTTACTGGAGAAGAATTGATATTAGACTTAATTGCTCGCCTCACTCTTCGATTTTTATTATCATTATTTTGTAACTTGAGAAAAAGTGAAGAATTTGAGTTGGAACTGGACAATGTCCAAGAGGAGAAGAAAAGAATGATAATAATTATGTAATAAAGATAAAACTTTTCAAAAAGAAAACATTCAATCTGAAGTGACGTAAGAACTGTTGACAAATGATTTACGAACGACTCATCTCAAAATGGAAATATTTTGTGGACGAAAAAAAAATTAATTTTCTAACTCATCTTTCAACACCTTGACACTTTGTAATAATGAAACGATGTGAGGAATCTGATGAGAGTGGCATAAATCAACAAGGGAATCTGTTTGATTGTGAAACTCGAGTCGAATGGCCACCAGCTGACAATGGAAAGAAATATTCAGAAAGTAACATAATCTGATAGGATACAATTTCCATTGAATATAAACGGCACACGTTTACCTAAAACAATGCGTACTAATAACATAAGGAGAGTAGAAGAAAAGAATTATTCGACCTAGTCAAATTAAAGATGATTAGTAAAATTGATGAAATTCATGAAATAAAAATGACAATTCAGAACCTTCTAATCTTTCGAACTAAAAATTCGAATGAAATAGAATAAAAGAATTCGAAATTGAAGAGAATGTCCGTTTCACATCCTTCTACCATATTTGGGGGGGGATGATAACTGCTACTACCGAACAACTACTAATAATGATGTTCGGCAACTTGTTCATTTGTCCATAGATTCAACATGCAGTTATTAATAACGCTTCAGAGAATTCATGACGATTGTTTACTACGTCCGTTTTCATCGTCATAAATCAATCTGCAGACGTTTGACCATAAAGCTGCCGGGGACACTCTCACGTACTGTACGTGTATATACAGAGAACAACAGAGAGAGTTGGTTAGAAACCGCCCCTCAAGCCAAATTGTTTGTTTGGACAATGTGCTAACAAACATCAGATAGTTATTGTTCTGTAGGAAATGGGAAGGAATTGTCGGAAATTCTTTGATAAAATATGGATCGATTGATGATGTTTAAAGAAGTTTTAATGAAATCAAAAGGCGGTGACATATCAGTTTGAAATTAAGTTATCTTCTGATTTTCTGATCATTGAACGGCGTCAACACTAAAATGTTAAAATGATTGAGATTCTTTTTTATATAGTTCTCTAATTTTCCTCTCCTCCAAATAAATAAAACGTTCAATGGGATGAAAATGGAACGAGGAAATATTTTGAAGCACTTCTAGTTGAATGTTCGCGTTACCGGAAACAATGATCCAACATTTCCCTGTTGTCTTAACCGAGTTGGTTGGAAGACAGTATTAATTTAATAAACGTTTGCACTCCTCCAACACTTATTGACGTTGTAATAGAATGTCGTTATTATTGGTCGTTCCACAAATGGCTTACCGTTTCCTGAAGAAAGCGACTAGAAATCGATGGCGGTTACGTCTCGAAGCCATTCCTCCAACATTTCATGCAATTCACTTACGAACATAAAACATTTCGAAAGTGATTGATTTCTTCAATCTATCGAACACTTTCCCAATTGGGAAATATTGGAAGTTTCTTTAACGAACTTTCTTTTCTCCCCCAAATAGTGAGGTAGTCGCCGAGAAAATAATTACGATAAACAAATTCTACTATTTGTTTCCATCATTTTGGAACAAACACTAAGAAAATATTTATTTTCTTCCAACTTTTTTTTCAAATATCCATTTCGTCATTCTCATCTTTAAGTTAATCATAATAAATGAACGAATTAGTCAAATATTTTCATACAAATCATAAGATACTTGTTTGGAGATGATTTTGATCAAAATCATAAGGCTTCCAGTTAAAGAGAAATAACGGTATTAAATGGTCGTCGAACTAATCTATCGATCTAATGAAATGGAAGAATCGTCAAAAATATCGTTAGGAATAAAAAAAAAAACAAGGAAATCAGAATATATCGTTAAATGAAAAATAAATAAATATCGATGAAGATGAAATGACAAGAAATTCATTCAAAGTGGAAAGAAGTGACTTCTAGGAAATTGATGTTCGACCTGATTCCTTAATAATCGATCATTCTATGACAATAAAAGCGATGGACTCTTTCTCATCGTTAAACACTCATTATTTACCATTGGTAGTTTTTTCCTTTCTTTTCAAATATTACAATGAAGAAGCGGTTTTCCCTTCTCCTTATTTATATTCTTTTGCGAATTCTTTATCCTCTACGATGCCGCAGTAATTCATCTATTTTCTTTCCGTGAAGTTTCTTCTTCTCATTGTCATTCCTGATTACTTTCGTCTGTCAATCTGATGAAGATTTGATGACATGCTGCTACGATTGATGATGATATAAACAAAGTCAATTGACACCGTTTATAAATGACAATAAAAGAGATTTCCATCATTTCGACGATTTCAAGTCGAATTTTATTTCAAGAAAATTTAAAAAAAACTATTTATTAATCAAACATCGTCGCTATATTACGTCGTCCATTGGAGGTGAATGAATCAGAAAGATTTCATTCCGGATATAATAAAATAACTAATTATATTTCCTTTGTTAAAATAACAGTTGGTTGCTTCCTTCAGACAAACCTGAATTTTCTGACGAATATTAGCAGTTATTTTACTGGAAGAATGTATTGGGAATTCGATAAAAATTAATTCTACTAATTTGATGGTCATTGAAAAGAATTATTAGAAGTAGAAAGAAAAACGTGAAATTTTTACATAATATTGAAAGAGGAAATAAATTTCGAAACTCATTTATTTGAGCCTAGGTGATTTGGTAGACGAACCTTACCTTTTTCCCCATTTATTTCGAGCAATCACATTTCTTCACCTTCAGACAAATTTCTAATTGATCTGGTTGTTTATTTTGCGGAAGATGAAAGTAAATTAAATTACAAATGAATCGAATGGAATCCAATGTAAATTATATAAAATTAATAACAAATATTGAGAGGGAAACAACCGTTGTTTGAGGCTCTTTCTTTTTTGGGCAACGGAAATTAAACTAAATTTATTTATTCTCACTAACACTTTCCTTTCGAAGTAGTAGAAGAAGAGCCTAATCTCTATGACTAGACATTTACGTACCATTTTAGGGCGGAGTAGATATATTAGTACTTAATAATTCATTTGACTTGTGGTTATTCGATGAACGTTAAAATTTCATATTATTATTACTCCTCCTCCACCTCCGATTCTTCTAGAAGGAATTAGAATGGAATTGAGGAATTGGAACGATGATTGGAACGACGGCTGACGTAACCAGTTGTGGTGTGTTGATGCGAATACGAATGAAAGACGAACATTTGAAAAAGGAAGAGGTAAAGGAAAGATCAATATATCATATTTCTTCTTTATTGCAACAATCGTTTTTGGGAAACGTGAGCATTGTATGTTTTCGGATTAATTGCTTCCCATCTTCTGATAATGGTTAGAGAACATTATGTTTCTCTTTCATATTTCTCAGTAGATCGATCGCATGTTCTACGATTATCATACCAATATTATGAAGTAGAAGATCATCAGTATTTCCGAAAATATTCTAATATCCATTATCAACATTTCATCAATAAGTTCACCCGACACCGAAATATACAATTATCATACAATTTCCTAGTATTAATAATCTTCCCTAATTCTTTCCAAGAAAATTTTAATCGAAATCTTCTTCGAATTTTTTTTTCATAAATAAATAAACTAAAAAAATTCAAGATTAAATTTGTGGAATCGATTCATTTATTGGAGTTATCAAAAACGTGGAAAAGTGACGTCGTATGTTTCAAAGTGGAGAATTGTTATTGAGAAATGGCAATACACGATAAATTTTGACTTTAACCGAAAATGGGAAATTGTCGTTTAAACTTCTGTTTGGAGATCGAATGCGTGTGTCGATTACATGAAGTAGTTTAACAAAAACCTTTTTCCGGTATAAACGGAAGGAATTGTTTAGTTGATGTAATGATATGTACTATCAATTCACAGCTAATAGATCATTGTTGCAATATCGGAAGTGGAACCATGAACTGAATAGCAAGGGAATACGAACATCATGTTTACGTAATAATTCGACAAAAATATTGGGAAATCTCCCACTTTCAATCTGATCAAAGATCACTACTTATTTATTCGTTAGCCAATTGTTAGATTACATTGGAGAGAAAAGGTTATTTTTGAAAAAGGATCTATATGATGTCGTTTCCGTTATTTCACAAACATCTCTCCATTCTCTTTCATGTTCTCAATTTACGGAAGTCAATGATTATTAATCAATTGACGACATATATAATTGAATGGTAAGTCCCCCCCAAAATAAGAGTAGGAAAAGTAGCAAACGATTAGAATGAAAACGGTGGTAGACGACTGTTTGGAAATCGCACGAAATTTTCGGGAGAGAAGTTTATGAAAAGATTATGAATAAGAGAAAAGTTCGATACTTGACCAGGTTTAAGATAATTGAATGTAAAATTATTAATATCATACACTCCTTCCCGTTCGGTAGGCGATTAGAAATGGTTGAATTGAAATAAGTCTCGATGAATATAAAGTCATAAGAAATGATGAGAGGAGATTCGAAATCGAGAAGAGAATTAGGGAAAACCAGCTTTAACGATTATAATAATCCGGAAATATTTTCTTTCTAACTGAAAAAACTTTTCGAATCATCCTTTCCCCGTTCACTATTCTTCATTCACATCTTTCACTCGAACAGTAAATGAATATGAGAAATATCGAATTTGGTAAACGATAGTAGTAATTCTACTCCTAACGCTTGTTCATCATGAGTTGTGTGAAATGATATGATGACCTCGACTAAGCTTAAGAGAATGAAAATAAAAGAAAAAAAGGTCATAATCATCTGATACTGCCTCACATAGACACATCGATCTTCACTAGATAGAGTGGATGGATGTTCATCCTTCTTCTTCATCTGAACTTCAACCAGGTGATGGAAATGAAGAGTTATGAACAAGTCTCATTCCATAAATCATTTAGACACATAAAGAAGAAATCTCTAATTTTAACGACTTCATCCATCTTCTCCCAAAACATATGACAAAAACACTTATTAATAAAAATATGGATACATTAAATGCAGGAAGTGATTCGGACATCATTCAAAAGAATTTTGTTAGCCAAACTATTAGAAGTTTCTTATCAGTTTAACGTGCTTATATGGATAAACTAAAAGAAGAAGGAGGAAATTGTGCGATATTTAAATTGTCTAATGGAGATAATTTAATAAGACACCAGAATAAAGTCTCGTTGTCGAACGAAGATGCAAACATTTTCTTTCGAATTATTTCCATTTTTCAGTTATCCATCAATGTTCGAGAAGAAATTAAAGACTTAATTTTTATGGGAAACTAATAACGGTTAAGATGATGGCGGTTAAAGATGAATTGGAAGGGTCATTCACAACATAACTACCATATATTTATTGCTCGGAGACAATATGATATTGATGTCAGTGAAGAATGCAGGAAAACCATTAAACATACATCAACATCCTTGTCTGCCGATATTATTTGTTGAACATAAGGAAAAATTTCCTTCAAACTTATTCGATTTGAGGTCGATAGAAAATTCCTTCTTCTTTTTGATATTCAGAAATTTAACTACTTTATTGTTTTTTCTCGCATCGACTACCTTTATTTACAAATACGACCAAATACGACCAAATACACACGACATATTTGAATGTTATATTCGGAGAGTCTACTTGAAACGCGTTGTCGTAAAAAGAAATCCATTAATTATTTGTCGAGTGGATGAAACGTTCGTGTGTATATTAAATGGCGTCTTGATCGAACTTTTCGGATGGGAAATGTGCGAAACGCAGCGCGATTATTCACTTGAATCCAAAGAATGTATTCTTATCAATATATTAAGATCTTTTGAATGATGATCAGAACTATGAATTCCCTTCAAGTACACACACATAGACATAGTCTACTAGAATAATGATTATAAGCAAATATTTGAATGGAATGCCATTGCTCTATTCTCCCCACCCAACATTTTCCACGAAGGTAAATTGATTGATTCATAAAATTGTTTCTCCTCTAACAATCATTCTTTATTATCCTGCTCTCTATACATTATTGGAAAGATGGTATGAACTTTAATCTGATAATCTCATAAGAATCAACTGGAAATTCCTCCTTCTAATTCTTTCTCCAACTAACTACTTATTAGAAAGGAAATAAACTTTCAATAGCCTCTTTAACACCTCCAATCGAATAGAAGGATGGGATAGAATATTAGGAGAGCAATGACAATGCTAAAACTTGAAAATTGGAATGATTTTAATAATCCAGGAAAATGTTGGTAAGTAACTGAGTTTAGGGAAACAGGAAAAGTTAAAAATATTTTCCCGTCAAAACTTCAAGTGTTCAGGAAAAGGAACATATGAGAACCGGAAAATACTTTTTTTTTCATATGAAAACCTGAACCTCAATTCATCAACTGAATGGATAACATATACGTTTTATTCGTTTCCACGAAATGAATATCAAATTTTTTTTCCCTATAAACAATTTGTTGTCCGGTAAAAGCCACCGAAAGTTTAGATTACTCTAGTCTAAATTAAATAGTTGGAAGTGATTGTGAAGAAGACGAAGAGGTGTAGAAAATATTTTTGGAATTATTTGAAAATTTATTCAATCACTTCGTAATCCATAAGAGGAATACCGTAAGAGATCCTCATTTCGATACATCCTTAATCAAATAAGAATAAAACCTTCACCTTATGAGATCTTGAAAAAACGAATTCTGACTAAAGATATTTGGGGAAATGTCCTTATACATTTGCATATTGTTCTGGGAGAGAAGTTCTGATATTGGAAAGTAATTTGTGTTAATGATAAGAATCATGACCAAATGAGAATCAAGATAATTTTGTCGTTTTATTTACGACAATGAGAAAGAAATTCGTTTTGTTTTCCTTTAGAAAAACCTAAATTCTCACTTTCTGCGTTATTTGGTATTATTTCCGGTAAAAGAAACAAAATCAGAGTTGCATGACAGTAGCATAGAGGAAGTTGTAGAATGAGGAACACGTGTGTCTCACCGTACAAAAATATTTAGTTTTAAACAATACATAAGTAATTATTACACGTAGATATACTTCAATATTGTCATTCTGTCCTCCAGGAGAAATGAGAAGATTTCTCTTTTAAAACAATTCGACAAGAAAACTGTTTACCCTAAATGTCGAATGATTAAGATTGGTTGAAGATAACCTCAATTGTGGTGAAAGAGAAGAAAGAAAGAGATCGGATAATTTGTTGGTTAACGATCTCCTGCCAAGGTGTTAGCATCGATGCGAATATATGACTAATGTTTCGTGACCGTTAATTATAGCTGGATTTGTGTAGTTCGGCGAAATTACAATTCATTCTTTTTTCACTTCTAATTAAGAAGAAAGAAACTATTAAAAGAAGCTAAAAGCGTTCGGTGTCCATCGGTCCTCGAAACATGAAGGAAGAGCTGACCGAAATGGTATGCGGATGATTATTTCGACGAAAATTATTAATAATCACTCCATTAACTACTATAAATATTGATCAAAGTGTCAAGAAAGTATGAAAGGATTATTAAGAACTCTCTGATTCGAAACAAGTTTTTCTTTCACGAAACTATTTTTGAGGAGAAAATACGAATATGAAACTACATGACATGGTGCGAAAAAGAATCTGAGCGGTGGTGATATCACCTTGTTTCATCTACTACTGTCATTAGAAGAATTTTCTTCTTTTCACACGATTATTATCCTCTTTTTCCTTTTTTTTTATTTAAAAGATATGTCAACAATCATTCATATGATTTGTATTGGAAATCAGAATCTGTGAATTATTCTCACCGACAATTATCAGGGATGCATTCACTTATCAAATAACATTGTTTGTCAATATAAATGGACATTATCATCAATTGTCATTCAAAGATGGAACGAAATGTTTTGGCGATATTATTTCGTCGCCATTTCGATTACCATTTCCATATTAGTTTTATGAGATTGAAAGTGATTGATAACGATTATTAATGAAGAACTGTGCAAATACAAATGAGAATCCTCGAGGCGTACTGCAAATAAATAATAGAATTGGATACTTCGAACAATAGAATTAAATCATTGAAGAAGAAAAATAGTTTTTGAGAGGATTTTCTGCTACTTTTACCAGCTGTTGGCCAGATCGTATCAATTGGATGCACACGGAAATTAATCTCCACGTACAATATCCTTTGTTTTCTCTAATTGAAAGAATTTTATTAATTTTCTAATCATCCTCTTACCTCAATATTTCTTCTTTCCTTCACTAACTACACTAAATTATCATTCAAAAAATACTACAACAACAACAACATAAATTCTGACAGAGTATTGACATTTCACTATCTTATCAATCACTACATCTCTTACTTTATTAATATTTCGTAGTTTGATTGTTTTTGGAGAGTAATTTGAAAAAAATTCGATTTCCCATTATCGAAAGTCGAGGAAAAAAATATATTGGAAATCATAAATAGGAAAAGAATTGATATGGTGTGCGATAAGAAGTGAATTGATTGCATTATTTCTGCTGATATTTATTGTCCTGCTTTCTTCGAATTCACCACAACTTACGGAGATGAGAAGAAGGAAATGAATGAGACAAAATTGATCGTCATGCGTTCAGTTCATTAAAGAAAGTTTCCGGTTAGAATGAAAAAACTGAATTGCTCCATCATAACAATTAAAGTAACATATGAATGATTGAACATCTGAACAATGAAATAGCCAAAGACTAATGAGAGAAACGAAAAATAAATATGTGCGGAAATGGTGAAGTGTTTTACATTACATCCTGAAACAGTCGACTGGAGAAAATTACTCATATAAATTCTGATTAATCTAACATTATCTCAGCACGATAATGGTGAGAAAGCATCAATGCAATTTGACGTCTGTCCATTTCAAATGGCGTATAAATCCAGATCAGGATTTTCGAAACAATTTAACAGACATTTCTATCTTCCTAAGTAGCGTAGGAGGAGGAGACGAGAAAGAAAAAAATGGAAGAAATCATAAAATTCAATAAATTCCTCCATTAACCAAAAGAAACGACGTTCGAATGCATTAACATTTAAATATGTCAATTATGAATATAAGTTACGTAATTTTGACATAATCAACGGTTCTGGCCAACTTCGAGTAAGAGGAATTAGTTCGCGGAAAGAATTTCTATTAGTGAGGAAGTGGCAGTGGTGACGAGAATAAAGAACTAACTAAATGTTCTCTAAAATATTTATCAGAACTACGTTTAATATGTCGTAGTAGTTAATCGAATGATAAAGTTTGATGATAATCGTAAAATGGTTTATTATTAGAGAGCTACTTATCAACTCTGATGGCATATTACCATGAAGTTTTCTATGGTTGACGAATAAGTGGGTTGTAACCTTTTTTTTTGTTCATTCAATTTCTTTAAATTCTGTTCATTCATATCTGAACTTTATTCGACCTATGCTATTATAGTATTTAAAGTTGGTGGAGAAAGAAAAGGGAATTTGAAGGAAACTCGAATTCTAGTCTTATTATTCTTCTCATTATCCACTACTTTGCCAGTTGTGTGATTATGAACTTCTTCTTCCACTTCCACTACAATCCTGTCGATTAATGCTACTTTCGTTTTATTCTTCCGACCTTGAGAGAAGAAGCAAGTCGTTACAATTGAACATAATGGTTTTACGATTTGATCATAATTAAATGTGTATTATTTCAACACAATAATTTCTCTCGAATTCGATAGATCCTCCAACTTCCACTTAGGATTCTTCTTTAAAGTTCCATATCATTCCAGATGAGAAACATTAACACTTTCCGTCTTTCTCTTCCTTCATTTCAATTCACCTAACGAACATCAGTTTTATTGTCATGTAATTGGAAGAGAATTGGTTAGAGGAGGGTGAAAGAAGAAAATCATCAACAATCGACTATTGATTTTCTTCTTGATCATTAACATCTTATGCTTTGAATGGAAAAGTTTTTACGATGATAAATGTGCTCCCGCCATCATTCCTTCAACTTTATTCATGTTCAATAACAAACAAGAGACAGTGAGGGAAAGGAATGGCTGACTATTTGTTTCCAATGACAGAAAGGTGATACGTGATAGTTATTAATGAAGATAAGAAAAAAGTTCATTGCTTAGATTGGTTTTGTTATGACATTAAATTGAAATGAGAACTGCAAATGAAACTAGAAAATTTGTTTTGCATTTCTCGAGCGAATGAGGAAGCGGATTCTTCCCATTCCGTTCGTTGGTATTTGGAGAAAGTTGCTTATAACAAAAATCTTCTTGAAGGCAAACGTGAATATGACAGCAAACATCTCCTTGAAAGGACGAATACACGATTATATTTATGGATTTCTACATATCGGTACTATCACCATCTGTTCACGCACGAGATAATAGATCGAATGATTTACAATAAATGATGGTAGCAATTCGTCTTATTTTATATTAAAACTAATTTCGTTTGATATTTGACGAATAACGTGATGGTAAGAAAGAATGGAAGAAACAAACCAAAAATTCTCCTTTCATCTTCCAAACAAAATAAATTCTTGAAAGAATCATATGCGAAGACAGAAAGGAAGGAGAGTATATCTAATACGTTTATTCTCATATCATCCCATATTCATTAGAGATCGTGCATTAAGAATGCACAGATTGATATAGATACTGCCAAGGTTATTACCATTAGTGAAGTGAGATTGAAACCTACGGCTAATCGATTCTCAAATGTATTAAGCTAATGATGAGAATTATTTCACGTATTTTAATTCCTTCCATCTCATTTAGATGGAACTACTAACCATGATAAATGAGAAAGCTTGTATGACGAATCGAAGAAAAAAATGATATCACTAAAAATGCAGTTGAAGAAAATCGGAGTAATTCATTTATTTGTTAAGATTTTCGGTAAAATATTTCCGAATCTAACTGAACGAAAGAAGCGTATCAAATTGATGAATATATCTTCATCATTCGTCAATGACAAACTTTAGATAGTTGATAACTTCTAATAAAAAAAGAGAAGTGTAACATAAAAGAACTAATTCCATTTAACTCACTTCTTCTAATTTATGCAAAAGAAAGAACTGATTGACAAATTATTTTCCTTCTTTTTCGACGAAATGAAACCTCTCGATTTGCTGTCTACAAGTAGAATTAATCGCTTCTAATATTTTATATAAATAAAATATTAATGACAAATAACACTTATCCTCCACATGAATTTTTTTCGTCTTATATAAATTTGCATAAGATTTCAATGAAAACTTTACTTAACAATTGATTTTGTGGTTCCTTCCCCTTAGTTCCCTCCCACCCCCTACTACTCTCCATTAAATGCACGACCATATTGTTGGTGTTCCTAAAATTTTCTTCCAGTTATGAATTGAATATTTTCCTAATAAGTTAACGACGAAAATAGTTAAAAGAGAATTTTCTCGACGAAAATTCATAAGTAGTGTGAAATCCATAAGGAACTGAATGGAAAAAATGGAGAATTTTAAAATTTTTCAATTTGAATTTGATAATTATCATAGTTTGTTAAATGAAAACGGAAATATTTTTAATCAATTATTCATCAGACTAGAAATGATGGGAAGATAAAGAAGAGATATCGTGAAAATTGGTGAATTGATAGTTATCAGGAGGAAAAGTGAAGAGAAATAATGCCCCAAGTGAAAGTGAAGACTTGTGTCGAATATTGAGAGATCTTTTCAACTTTCTTTCCTGTAACGAAACAGCTGAAGAGTTTATTTGTTTAGTCATAAGAAAAATTACATAATCTACAATGATCATCTACTATTAACACATTGCAATGACTGCTGTTGACAACTAGATATCTTAAGTAGATGAATTTCTTCTTCTTCGTAAAATCATCCGGAGAATGAAAGAAAGAAAGAAGGAAGTGTAATCTTTATTATCGTTATCTTTTAATTGTCACCCCGACGTTCTGAATTGTGAAAAGTTGTGAAAAATATTTAATTAGATAAAGAAGATGATGAGTTTAAGGTGGAAATTATTAAATTGATTTATTCGTCTGGCAAAATAGATAAATTAGAAAGATAAAATTTATCATCTGTTCCGTTCACTAACCTCGTTCAAGTTACTCCCAATCCTAACGGCTACAGTACGATTCTTTCATAGAATCATAAAACGGTAGAAATGACTCGAAGAATTTTTTGGCGTCATCTCAACATTTATGCATTCTCAAAACAATTGATTGATTGATAATATTATGATGATAGGATGAAGGTTAACATCATCCAAAAGAGAAAGAAAATGGTAAACAATTTGACATTTGTCTGAAAGAAAGACAAAATTTGTAACTTATTTGGGTAACAAACAAAGGAGATTATGTGGAAGTGATATCATTTTATTGTCTTTCAGCCATCAATTTTACAAGTTCATTCGTTGAAAATAATAAACAGATAATTCTATTGTAATTAGTTGATATGAAATGAATCTGCTCCATCTAATTATATCAACTATTACTTAATTCTATTAAACTTTTAATCGATATTGTTAGTGAGTGAATTCTGATGAAGGAAATTGGTGGGTTTGAGAAAAGCTTAATAATATTAAATGAATAATCGAATTAAATAGTTCTTCAACACTGAAGTTGTTAAAGAAGAAAACCATAAAACTATATTAATGCTAATTCGATGGGAAACTAACTATAGTATCTCGAAATTGACGACTGAATACTGGAACAGACAAGTGAGGCATAAACAGATATTGATGGGAAGAAACTATTTTGTAAGTTTGGAAGAAAGGAGAATTGGAAGGAATTGGGAAGAGAATACTTCCTGATCATCAGAATTAATTGGTTTATTGCTCGATGATTGAAAATACATATACACTATCTTGCGAGCAACAGGATTCTGATGAGGATTATGATGAAGAAAAATAAATAGGAAAGAAAAATGTATATTCAATTATTCAGTCGAACACTAAAGTTAAAGGAAACCAAGTTAATGATGTGTAATCGATAAAGATGTGCGGAAACAGTGTAGCTCTAGGCATCGACTTCTTTCCTTCTTTTAATATTTGCATCTTTATTATCTTTTTCCATCACATCGACATTCAGACCGTTTATGTTTACCAAAAGAAGCAACTGTAACTATTGATAATGATCAGTCTAATAATCATCATAACGGATATGCAGATTATTCGTACGTCCTAGTAATCAGTGTTAAATTAGTGGGAGACGGACCAGCTGATATAATCGATTCTTGTTTGACCCAGAACAAATATTTCTCATCTTCTCCCACTTCACACGACTTAATGAGTTCACAACGAGAGTGACCCAAAATGTGAGGGAGAACTCTTAAACATAATCTTACGAATTAGAATACGAAGAAGAAGAATATTGTCAATAAATCTTGAATTGAGTTTACTTCGATGGAAATGACTGACTTCGTCTTTACCACAATCTTACCAGCTCACGGCTGTTGAATAATGATGAAGTCGACTTTATTCGGAATGATAGCAAATTTTATTTTGGTAATCAGCTTAAAACAAATATCAACTTGAGAATTATGTGAGAAGGAAGGATGAAATCGAAGGAGAAAACGAAAATATGAGCAGCCATAATTAATTCGTCATTTCGGATATGGAATTCCTCATAACCATCTAATAAATAAAAGGAAACATAAAGAAACTGAGACCTCGAACTACTGAACAGATCCTTCACAAAATAAAAAAACGAATTATATTTCTTCCAATTTCAAGAGCCGCTAATATATGGTGGAAAACGGAAGTAAAATCTTCTATAATTATGAAAGTTGAAGAATAATGGAAAATTTGAAGAAGAAGATGAAGTGTAATAATCATTATGTTTAGATGCCATAACGAGTATAATAGGATGTTGGGTCGATCAACAATATTTTCTTCCAATCTTAATTTACAAATTATACCTTCTTTTCTCTCACTCGAAATTGAAGGAACTGAAAATTTTCAATCACACATTTCTTTCTCACAAAATTTGTCAGTTCCAGATTTATTCTCAAAAACTTCGTTAAAACTTTATTTGAAACTTTTCTGTTTCTTAACTTCAAAATATAAAAATTACTAAATTTGAATTGTTACATTTATTTGGAAAGATAAATAAAGTCCATAATACTATAATATGGATGTCACATAAGATATAATATGGATAGTATAATAAGGGGATCTCTTTTCAGAAATATTCCCGAAGGGAGAGATTCTATTATAAATTCCGGTCGACCAATACCATTATATGCAACGTTAGTCAATCGGAAGAAGTGCAATTAATGAAATTATTTGGAGATGAAAATTGAGACGACTACTGGTCAAAAGTGGAATGATTATAAGACTTGAGATTGACTAAATGATCATCCTATGACAAATGAACTGGTTGGAAGAAAATGTATATATTAAGAAAGATAAAGATTAATCAACTAGACAAATATTTCCATTCGATTGAAGGTGGTAAATGAAATGATGGCGCTTCATGCTCCTAACACACTTTTCTTTTTGACCGAAAATTGTGGTACCCTCCCTCGAACAGATTGGGGATAGGAAATTAAGTATATTGACTAATGGATTTGACAATGATGATAATGATTAATATTCTCATTTAAAGATGTGACTGTTCGATTTTGGAGGAAAAAGATATGATACGGTGAGTGGATGTGAATAAGTTGATGAGAATTATTAAGGATATTTCTAAAGAACAACAAAATCAGTTGAGTCGTGAACATTAACTATTCTATTTAAATATTTGTTTATCCGATTTTTTCTTTATCTGAAAAGAATAATATTGCATGTCTTTGAGAAATGATGGAGAAATAATTGCCACATACTGGCGCCATCATCATCACAAGAGAATTGGGAGCATTTCGATTGGAGATGCTGACAGCTGAATATTAGAGATATCCATCTCCATATTGACCGATGGCTATCGTTATTTACTTGATAACATTACGTGATCAATATACATATTCAAATGGAATGTCCACTAATGTTTTATCATTCCATCTATCTACCTGTGCATTCTGGATGCACATAAAAGTGATAATCATGCATAACAGCTGAATATTATCAGAAATGAGAATATTTATTCAAACTCGTTTACGTGTCCCATTTCACCAATTGGATATGCACGATGTAATCGAATAAAAGGCGAAAATTAATATTATGCGGATTGTATTTAAATTGTATATCGCATTAGAGAAAAAAAAGTGCAAAGAACGAAAAATGAAAGAAATGTGATATGAATGGAATTGTTACTTCGAATAAGTTTATGAAGAGATGACTGATGAATGGAAAGGAAGTGAAGAAAAATGTTCAAGGAAAATAAATTTCATCAGAAAAGAATGAATTGATTGTCTTAAAAATTTTGTCATTGAAACTTGTCAATATGACGGTATTGATCTGGTGAAAGAAAGGAAAAGTTTATTCCAATATATTTCTCCTTTCTTCAACTTTATCTGGTAAGAGCACAGAAGAAGAAAATCAATGATCTGTTTATGTATAGGAGAATGCTTAAAGACAATCATCATTTCGCAGGAGAAATCAGGTCAACAGAGTTTTAATGAAACTATTTGAAGTGAATAAAGTGAATACCGAAACTTTCTTCCAGAGCAATCCAATTTTTAACCAACTAATAATAAACAACTGAGAAATAATTCTTTTGACTTTCCATCAATTCTTATTTATTTTCATTTCCATTTGGTGAAATGGTCGATGGAAAAAGTGCAAAGCCGAGACAAACAACGGAATTCATTTGAACAGATGGACATATCGTATCGGGGAACGATAAAATGAATTGTTATTTTCCATCTAAAAATCTTCCTTCGACTTCCGTGAAGTGATCTGTGACGTTTCATTTATGAGAAATCAGTTGAAAATCATAAAATTTATTCTCTCACCAATAATTTTCTATGGACATTTCCTTTCCTACACGTAATAGAATCAATAAAAATTTAAAGGAAATTCGATGTCTGTGAATAGAGGAGAATAGATTATGGTCCGTAACATATCATTCTGACAAATGATACATTCATATGATGATGAATGTATTAGAATGATAAGAAATTTCTATATTATTTCCCATTCGTCTCACATGTGATAAATGATCGTTAAATTTAATCCACAAAACAATTTCTTGTATGTTAGACCTGGTGTCTATTGGGGGGGAGTTACGAATGGATGGATATATTTATATCATATATCATCGAGAAGAAGCAAACCATTTAAAATAATTAGTAACGATGTTTAGATTTCATAATAATAATTATTATGAAGAATGATTTCATCGTTTCCATCTTCAAACTGTTTCTTCCTTCCGTAACTCATCAACTACCTACTTCCATTCCTTTTCAAACAATCGCCTCTTGTCAACATTTGGCATTTCCTTCTCACTGTCACAATATCATAATTGAAATGGAGAAAAATCAGTTTTCGAATGAATATCCCAAATTGCATAATTTTATTGAACACATGAATAAAATTGACTAGGAACATATTTAAAAAATTGATATGTTTCCCCAATGATTAACTATCAATATTGAAAGAAAATAAACTTCTTTTATTCACAATTCTCAACAATTAGTTCACTTCTTTCTTTATGATAATTCTACTGATGTTAATTCTATGAGCATTAACGATGAGCTATTTACTGATTGTTCAAGTGATTGTTTTCAAGCAACAATTAGATGAAAGGACTCCCTCAAACTTGTCGAGTCAATTTATAGAAAACTCATACAGATCTGTCTACTACTGTTTCTTTTAATGGTCTGCAAACATTGACGAAGGACAACTAATTGTAACTTCACTACTTCTGTCATGAATAATTCTCCTCCAACTCAAACAATTCACTATCACCAAATTGTCAGATGATAAAGAAAATTGTTTTCATTAAACTTCCTCCATACAGATTAATTCAATTCTTATCCCAGCTCTTAATTATCATCTCCCTTCCTTAATTCCTCCCCACAGTCGAGAGTGAATTCTTCTTCTAAAATTAACACTTTAAAATATTTCAAAAAAATTTCTCCGTGACGGGGAATTGAACCCCGGTCTCCCGCGTGACAGGCGGGGATACTCACCACTATACTATCACGGATTGTTTAAGATTCGTTAATTTTATTCTTATTCCAAAAATGAGATAATTAAATTTCAAAAAAGAAAGAAAGTTAAAAATAAAAATTTCTAATTTTTAAAATTAAATTTCTCAAAATTATTTAAAACTATTTATTAAATAAAAGTGTTTCAAATTGACCAAATTATATAATTTTTGGAGAGTCAATTTTATTCGAATATGTAGCGCCGAATATCTTTCAGATGATTTGGAGAAGAACACTCTCATATGGTGCGGGTATATCCTTAATAAAATTACCTGTAATTCAAGCAATATCTCAGGAATCGTTAAAACCGAAAATTGAAGAGGAAGAAATTCCTCGAAAAATCATTAAATCTTCACATTTACGTGCATTAGTTGAGAATCGAATAAATGAAGAAACGGCAAAAGATCGATTAAATAAATTTATATCTAAAGAGTTTTTTAAATTAAATTTATTTCTTCTTAATTTTTTCTTGATAATTCATAGTGGTGAATTAAAAGAACAATATCATCCCGATCTCTTACAAATTCATGAGAATTCTCATTCGATCGCTTTCTTCGGTTTCGTTGCTGGTGCCATGTCGAGATTAGCGGAGAAGAATGAGATGTTTGCTAAAACTCATGCGGTCACTATTTATCGAAATGTTTACAATGCCAAAGTTCTAATAACTATTATTTAATTATTATATATTAAATTCAAATTATTACAAATTTCAGAGATCGATTATCGATTATATTTTCATTCAAATGATCAGTGGGGGAATTCATTACGCTATCAAATTTTACGTTTTATCTGGATTGACATTGTTTCATTTTTTTTCAAAAACTTTCAAAACTATATTTGAAATCTTCAAATTTTAGATTAAGTGGAGAAATGATGGCAAAATATAATAACAGAACATCAGTCATCGATTATATTCCGGGTGGAAGTTCTCGTCTATTTCCCCCAATTCTCATTTCATATATTCATTTAATTTCTAGTTATTGGAGGAATGGTCCTACGACTCATAAATGGTTGGAGAGCGACGATAGTTGGAGGAATATTCGGTTTAGTTATTGGACTTGTTGTTGGAATTGCAAATTATTCTCTCCGAACATTTACGAATAATTTGGAAGAAGAAAGAAAGTATCGAGAAGTGGAAAATCGTATATTACAAAAGAAGTTAATTCATTCTTTTTATTTTAATACCTAATACCTAATACCTAATATTTGTATGAAAGTTATTGGAGGAAGATTGAGGACGATGAAGAACGGCCATGAATTGAAAAGTTTTATAAATAATTTTCATTTTAACAAAAATTGAAAAATTCAAAAAAAAATTATATTTTCCTCAACACCATTTTCCTTGTAGTTGTTTCGAATCTAGTCGATACCACCAATCTTTGTCACCTTGTTTGGCGTTAAATCCGTCGTCGTATTTCATTGATGGAATTTGACTCTTTGCCGTTTGGACAGTTAACGAATCTTCTCCGATCAAATACGCTTCTTTGAATTTCAGAATATCGGAATTAGCTTGAATTAATCTCTTCGTATAATCCGGATTTCCACATCTATCAAAATTACATCAATTATATGAGATAAACACACAATTAATTTGTGAACTTCATTCGATAATTATTGATCATATATTCCTTCTTCACTCGCCATTGATAGAAGAGTTCGTCTTTGAAGAAATCTAATTCCTCAATATCTTCCATCATCTACAAATTTCATAAAATAATCAAATTAATTATTGAAGAATAACATGATTCAATCCATGCTCATCAGAATGATCATATTCTAAATAATGACTATAATTTCTAGAAAAAATTTTCAAAATTTTTTTTTCATTTAAAAAATATATTTAGAAATTAAAAAAGAACTTGGCGCTTGGTAAATAAGAATTCTCGTAATGATATTCGATTGCTTTCAATAAATCTAAATTAATCAATTTATTCGTTTTTCCATTAACCTAAAAAAGAAAATTTAAATAATTTCAAAATTTTTCAAAAAATTTTCAACTTTTCCGTTATCGATTAATTGTTTGTAACATAATTCAATCGGTTTCTTCACATACACAATGAGATGTGGACGCCACATATCAATGAGAACATTCGGATATAAAGTGTCTTCTAAAAATTTCTGGAATTCTCCCCGAAATGCTCCACAATCGGCGAGTGCTCGAGTGAATACGATATCGGAGTGACAAGATCGATTTAAGACGATTCCTTGCGATGTGTTGAAGAGATGATAGAGTGCCATCTGATATTGATAAAGACGAGAACGAAATATTTCGAATTGACATCGTCCTCCATGCATTGGTGATGGATTCTCACATAACATCTCCATATTGGGAATTTGGAGACGTTGGGGCAATTTCTCATTCAACAATTCTCGGAAATTCAAATTATATGAATTCGGTCTCATAATTCCATCAACATCAGGAAATGGAATATATTTGAATTGAATATCTTCCGCTAATTTCTCAGCTACTTTCGATTTTCCACTACCCAAATTACCGTCGAATTGGAAAACTAATGAATTGTTTCCTAAATTACAATATGTTCCATAACCGATGGCTTCCCAAAATCCATTGTATTTCCTCTTCTCATAATCGAAGGGCATTGCCTCTTCAGGCATTTGACCAATCTGTTCAATGGAAAATGCTCTCACTCCATTCTGCTGGACAGTCTTCACCACATTCTGAATGAGAGACGAGGATCGAGGAAATATTGATGCTGCTTTGATCATTTTATTTCTGAAAAAAAATTTTTCTTTAATTCTCTAAAATTGCGAAGCTACTCATTTGATATTTATTCTGTTATTCTACTTTTGTTTTTCTCATTTTCTAAAATATCTATAAAGCTTAAATCTCTTTAGAAATCATTTAAATGATTTTCTAATTTGTTTATTCACAATAAATTTTATTCTTTTTTCTTCTTCATTTACTAATTAGTAATTAGTAAAAATTAAATTAGTAAATTTTATTATTTTTGGAATTTTATCATTATCAGACAAATTCCAACTCCGACCGATAATTCTTAGAAATTGATGATTCTCCCAGAATGAATTGACAGAGAATTATATAGATGTTATTTTGAAAAATAACTTCTCTTTATAATGGAAAGAAAATTGAAATTTATTGATTGACAATTTTTAGAAAAATATAAGAAATTATTTGAGAAAAAAATATCCTTAAAATTCGTCACAATATTATTTCGTAGTTTCAGTAAATAATGAGAATAATACTTTACAGGTGAAATAAGAGAAATAAATGAAGTTTATACATTACTCACATATTTGCTATAGTCTTTGAAAGTTATAACATTGGTTTGATGATGAGATTGGTTGTTCATGTGATTCGAATTTGTAAATGAGTTCGATTCACTATTGATATCGCTGTAAATATGTTGAGGTGGATGTTGGTGATGATGATGTGCGTTCGATTGAAGATAATCATTCTTCCCATTCTCATTGGGATTGTTGAACGCCACTCTCTGATAATTTGTGTTGATATAAGACGAATCATTATTTGATGGTTTGTTCAATGATGGTATGATATGTTGTTGATGTTGTTGTTGTTGTTGATGTGAAATGGTATTCAGCTTGAGATATGCACGTTGTATCGTGTCAGATGATTGATGTGATCGTCGAAGTGTATTATCGTTGAGATGGATATGTTTAGACGATCGATAACAACTTGGTTTCTCTAAAGTTTTCGTCGCATTCGATCGTACAACACTACGATGACATGATTGAGGATGTTGGAGTGTACAAAATTTGTGTTCTTTATTCGATTGATTATTCATTTCATTTCGATCCATATGAATTTGTTGTTGATTCATTAAATGATTGGAAGGATTGATTACCGATATATTACCCGTTCTACTATTCGTTTGATGATTTGCCATTTGCTGTTGTTTGTGGAAAGTTTTCGATATTGTTAATTGACTCGAACTCTCAGAGACTGATCGTTTCATTGAATTTCGTTTATTCTCTTTATTATTCTTCTTTTTGTCATTCTTTAATAACTTCAATCTTGAGCTACGCACATTCGATTTCAACGCTAAAATTGCCGGTAACTGAAATTTAGATTTGTCATTCTTCTTCTTATTCTTCTTATCAAACGACGAAGTACTCGATGAGGAAGAAGTCAAATCTTTCGGAGAGTAAGGTGTCTGATCATAATTCCTGATATTCGGTTCTAAATAATGATCTTTCTCATTCGATAATCGATGCATTTTCTCCAATTCATGACTGATTTGTAATGGTCCGAGTGAACAGATCGGTCTCATTGGATCTGCTCGATTATCTGGATACATATTCTTCAAATGAGCCCCCCGTTGCCATCTCGATTCGGCGTCACCTGCAGAACTTGGAGATGATTCACCCGAACAAGAGGATTGAATTAAATTGTTGAAATTCTCAAAACCAATCGGGACATTTGGTAAATGTATCATATCTTTTTCGTGTTCGAAATTATTTGGTGATAAAGTTGTCGATGGGAATGAGATGATGGAAGTTAATGTTCGTTCCTTCTCATCTAATTTATTCAATTTTGATGAATCATCTCTCGATAATTTATTATGATTTTTCGATCTCATCTTCTTAAACACACTCCCACCAACACCATTCATTATGGGCAACATTCCGTTAAAGGGTTTTCGAATTATGTGCATGAACCTCGAAAATTTTCCATCATCAATTTGATTATTCTCACAAGAAGAATTCTCGGATATTTTATCTAAAAATTACGTAAAATTTCAAAAAATTAATTATAATTAAAAACTTTCCAAATTTTTCTCTCGTTTCTCAGATTTCTTCTTCTTCTTTTTAGATCGTCGTTTCGATCGACAACAACAACACATACCCAAACCGAAACCTAAACCGAACATCATCGGTGGAATGATAATCGTCTTCACTTTATTTTTACATTTCTCTTTTTTCAATATAACAGTTGCAGCTGATCCTGTGTTAACGGTTTCGGTTTGAATAATTAATTTTTGTTCGGTTTCTTGAGTGACATTTCCTGTTTGATTATGATTATCTTTCACAATAATTAAACAGTCATACGTCGCATTACTAAACGTTATATTAATAAGAAAATTAAGAATTAGAATCATTTAAAAAGTCAAACGGAATTTTAACCTGATCAATTGATAATAAGTTCGAATATGGCCATGGACGAAATCGATTGAAAATGGATTAATATCAGCCAATATTGATGTCTCACTATCCATTACATCAATTTTCGAAGCTTCATCGTCATCAGCATCGAAACGTAATTTACAATTCAAATCGTAAATTAATGACGATTGTCCATAATCGAAACTTCGATCGAGATCGATGGCGAAAATCGTAAACAATATCTCTCCAGCCGTTATATTGCCTTTAATGAACACTTCTAATGTAACATTATTATTCACTGATTCAGGAATGGTTCTTGATAAAATTTCATGATTTTCTGTCGATATAATGATTTGTTTAGTATCATTTTTATTATTCGTATTTTCGATTTGATTTCCTTTGAAATGTTTATGAAGAAATTTTTCATAATTTAAAATTTGTTTCTGTATCAAATCATTATCGATATTCTCATTAAATTGAGTTAAGACATTTCGTAGGAATTCCTCCAAAATCGGATTTGAAGGTGGGAGATATGGTAGAATAATCGGTTTATTATCATTCTCATCTTCGATGATCATATTTATATGAACGAGAGATTCTTTCGGTGGACTGCCACAGTCTCTCACCGTTATAATTAATTCAAATTTGTCTCTTAATGGTAATTTTTCAAAATCGAATGTTCGATTGGGTCGCAAACATGCCGTCAACTTTTTCCTTCCTAATAATAAATTGTTCGATTGACATGACGATTTCGATCGTTCAATTAATGGCATTGCTTCATGTACATCGATTAGAGATGATAAATCATTGATATTGTTCTGTTGATGAGTAAATTCTAGATTGAAAATCGTCGACAAACTGGAAGAAGAAACGAGTGACCAAGATAATTGATCATTCGGATAAGAAATGTCTGAATCTTGTAAAACTACTTTTCCTACACATTTCTGTGAATTCTCTTTCAAATAAATATTCTCAGGATTGACAATTATCGGTGCATTATCATTCACATCCATCACATAAATATCAATTTCGATATTCGTTTGTCTCAAAGTTTGATCACGAATAATTAAAGTTAACGTATGAAACGCTTTCAATTCCGCATCTAATTCCGATAATAATCTTAAATAAACTTCGGAACTTCCTTTCTGATGATATGTCGCCATCTTCTCATTCCAATAACCATCATACATCGTATTGTTGGAATATGTTAATACGAATTTCGGTTCGATCATTCTGTCATTTTCGTGACCATGTAACCGGTATGTATTAACGCCGCGAATCTCGAAATGCATTGAATCATTATCAGCATCGTTTGCGTGAAATTTGAGTAATTTCGTTCCAGGACTCACATTTTCATAAAGGAAAATTTGAATGAAATTCTTTTTTCTTTTAATGAAAATCGAATTCTGATCTGCTACTGGATCGAATTTTCTATGATATTTTTTCGTCAAAAATTCTTTTTCATTCTGATAAGAATCTTTTCTCGGATCATAAACAGAAATACCAGATTGTGGTAATCGAAGTTCAGGTAAATGATCCGTTTTCTCCAATTTGACAATTAGAGGAAGAAAATTCGATCGTCGTTTTCTTTCTTTATTTATCTCGACAAATTCATTAACAGCAACTTCGATTGCAATTGAATCATTTTCATTATCAAATTGTAAATTGAATAATGTCTCATTTCTTATTGACAATTTGACATAACCTGATTGTAATAATGATTTTGGAGAAACGTCGAAACGAGTGTCATTCACAGTAATTGTCATATTAGCATTAGCTGAAGTTTTATCTTTATCTTCCACACGTATCTCCACATCCAAATTACTTGTCTGACGGAGACAAGTGTTTATTTTAACGATATTTCTATCAGCCGTTATCGTCGGCAAATTATCATTATCATCTTTAATTTGTATAAACAAATTCTCGAAAGATTTACATTTGGAATTTGTATAAATTCTATCGATATTTACGATACTACTCTCATGTTTATTTTCATCATAACAATCCAATTCTTCCGCCATTATCGTCAATCGAATTAATCCGTGTTGGAATAATTCATTCTCCATATCCAATTTCTGTAAAAGAAATAATTCACCTTGATCCGTTAAACGGAAATATTCGTGAACCAAAATATCTGTGTTAATCTTATAAAATTTTGAACGATGATAATCATTGTTATTGTTGTTGTTGTTGTTTTTACTATTCCAATTATCTTGTGATACACTCACATCAACTAATCGATAATTGATCAAATGTTTATCGATTACGTCATCGTCTCCATCTTTTGCTTCCACTTGGAACAATTGTTCCATCAATTTCGCGTTTTCCGATATTTCGATGTGATTCGGAAGATTAACGAATTTGGGAGGCGCATCATTCGCATCTAACACTTCAACAGTTATGGTGATTTGTCTGGTGGTTTGTTCCGTTTTTTTTCTTCCCAATTTCCGATAGTTCCGATTGAAAGACGAATATCTTCTGTTATTATATCGTTTTTTCAAATTCCTCTTATTGTCAAGATTGTTCTGATTAAATGAGAATTGTTCCTCTCCACTATGTGCTACGCCGATATGGACTCGATGAACTTTCGATTTCTCATAATCTAATTTGGAGTGTAAATAAATTTCCGATAATTTACAATAACATTTCTTGCACGATTCCACTTCCTTATCATATTTACCTTCGTCCAACAATTTAAAATGTGAATCGGAAACGAAATGAAGTTTAAAATCATTCTTTTCCGTATAACTACGATCTGGATCACAAACAACATATCGTCCCACTAACGTATTAATTGGAGCTGATTCATTGATTGATATTCGACGTTTATTGAAATTGAGAGATTTGGGAAATAGAGGCATATTATCATTATGGTCGTTTATACAGACATAAGTCTCGAATTCTACTCTCTCATTCGACTTCTTCGATAACTTCGTTAATGGAATTGTTAATTTGGTATTATTGAGAATCTCATAATCGACCGCCTTCTTCCACACGAGTAATCGTTGAGATTGAATTGTAAAATATTCCGATGGTGATCTGATAATGAAAACGATATCGGGATCTTGTGTACCATCTGTCAAATTGCAAAAAATAGTTCCCGGTTGCGTATTCGTCTCATCAATCATTAGACATTCAGGTGAAGCTAATGGATTACATTGTTGAACGGTGGACAATTCTCCAAATGACGACGATCCATATAAATCTCGTTTACGATGAGATTTACAATGTACAATTGTGTTAATTAATAAGAAATGGAGAAAGAAGAATATCCTAAATTTTCCCATAAGAATTCACTAAATTTCAATTTTCCAATATATTAATCAGTTTTTTAAGCAAAATAATTCGTTCATATTCATCTAATATAAAAAACGGAAAAATATGATAAAATTAATAAGAAAATTTTTTAAAAAAGTTGAAAAAAATTTCTTCAACAAATTTATATTCTTTTTTTAATCGATTGAAATTGAATAGAATTAAGAATAATCAGAATCGAAATTAGTTTTCTGGAGAAATTGCTTCTATTTTTAAAATGAACATTTGTTTGAAATGAAAAATGAATGGACAGAATGAAGTAGAGGAAATGAAGAGAAAAGCTGATGAGAATGGGAATTTGAGTTGGGAATTTGGAGCAATATCCTCTTATCATTAAACGGTTCCAAAATGATTGATCACAACCTCTTTCCATTTGGTGGACATTCCTAAAGTAGACTTTTGTTTATCATAAAGCGACATTATCCAATACATCGACTCAACAACGATAATTGCTTCTGAAAATCTCATTAATAGAGATTTTGACTGTACAACTCTCCAATTATCATCGAACATATTTCCTTCATTCTCTCCAGAAACATAAACAACAAATAGATAATATTGTCAGGAAAAGAAAATCTCGATAACAGATGATAATGATATTGGATGATATTATGGTGAATATAAGGATGGGATGGAATTGCCTTTTCTCACAATGAAGTGCGAGCTCGCCAAAAAGACCAATTACACTTAAACTGCTACCAATTCCACTTAAAGTTTGATGTTGTTTTTCTACAATTCACGATAATTTATTCGATATTCACATCATTTGAAAGAGGTCGAAATGATGAGGCGTGACTAAACTTCACAACTAGCTGGTAGAAGAAACATATGAACTAATAACATTCGATTGGAGTTAATCATTTCGAAATGATCATCGTCAATAATTATTCGTGGTGAGTGGGAGATATTTGATTGATCCTGATGCGAATATTTTAAAAATTTCAAACCATCATCATACGTATATAACTTATTAAAACAGTTGCATAACACTTACATAATGATGAAATTTTGAAAAATGTCGTCAATTCGTTTGGGATGAAATTCATCATAACTAATATGAATAAAATTAGAGAATTAAGTGATTAGTAAATAGATAGACGATCTCTCTCTCTCTCTGTTCGGGCGATTGGGATATGTGTTGGATGACCAAGCCCATCCAGCCAATCATGAGGAGATAGAGTCCGTTTAATTAAAATGAAATAAAATAGAGAATTACGTAAAGAAGAAATTGATGAAATCGATTGAACTAGTTTTACGAGATAGAAGAAAGTGTTCGATCTTCACTGTCTCTTTCACAAAACAATAATTTCACGCTGGTCAAATGCGTTATTATGCAATTTGAATGATCGTTGAGAATTTGATGAGAATGAAAGGAGAAAATTTTAATAAAAATTATTCAATATTCTCCTCTGGTTTAATGTACGACCGGGTTGTGACGACGACGACGACTACGTTCTATCTCGACGAGACTCGAAGACAATGCATTGAAGAGAAACACAACAATGAACGAAGAGATGTTTTTCTGCTTCATTCTGACTTCTTATTAATGAAATTGGAACATAATGGTCATTTTTTTTATCGTCCTCAATTGTGACGATGAAAATATTGTGATGTAATTCGGTTAGATTATCCATTCTCGATCTAGTCGACGTTCTTGTCAATCATGATGAGAACAACGACGAAAACTCTTTAACAATCTTCTAACAATAACATGAATCTGAATAGTATTTTGTCTAAATGATCGTAATAGATGAAGGAGAGGTCGTAAGAACAAATAACTGTAATGAGAGAAGTAACTTGAAACGAAAGTTCGTCAATCCTGTTTGATAGATGATCAATGATTAATTTCTATGATAAAAACTTAAAAAATTATCATTCTCTTCTACTCCTCCTCCTCACAAAGAAATAATCGAGGAACGTATGTCGAATATGATACAATAAACATCACTAATAAAAAAATAAGAATGAGAAATATGAGAAACATAAATTCTCTTCACCATGACCAGGTGTTCTCGCTGATGAATGATGGTTGATACAAATCAAATGGGACAAGGTAAGTTTCAAAGAAATGATGTTAATACCTTCTTTCTTGGACGAAAAGAAACCTTAATTAATTTAAAGAAGGAAAAGATAATCGTAAATCAGTCGAAAAAGAATTTCTCAGTTCTCCCATTATTCCTTCGTATTTCTTCGCTTCGTCTTATTATTTTTTCAAGAGGAATTTAACGGAAGAACGATAACTTGTCCAAAGCAGAAAATAAATGGGAAATTGAGGAAAATTGAAGAATGAATTATTCTTAATATCCGGAAATGTTATTAGCTCATTGGAGAAGTGTGTATAACTTTTGTTGGTAGAGAACGTCGTGTATTAGTTCAAATAATTCTTCAGATTATTCTTCTTCACCAAAACAAAGTTTTGGAAAACGAACGAAAAATAAAATGTCGCACTTCAATTAAATGGAATCGAATTCATTATTATTTCAATAACCACTTACTCAATCTACTGCCATCGACAAATCGTCATTCCATATGGACGGAGAATATGATGATGAGCGTCGAAATAAGACGGGAAATAGAAAACTGAAAATGTTGAGAAATGTTTAGTTGTCTTCCTGTTTCCTGTTCTGTCTAATGTCCAACTTTTCAATTGTACTCATGTGTCCATCCATCCGATTATATGACGATGGTGATGGTGAGTGCTGATGATATTATTGTTAGTGAATATGTACTCCGCCCATAATTATTGGAACTTTTACTTATTCTGCTCTCATTCAAACGAAATGACAATATAATCATTCAGGAAGTAATCAACATTGTTCTATTTTTTCTTCCTTTTTTACTTTTTTAACTTCATATTCCATCCTCATCATCTGTTTTCATTCATAAGATAATTATAAATATTAACTTTTTATCTTTCTTCATTTCGCGTTCGAAATTTATGACTTCACCGAATTACCACAATGATGATGATGACGACGACGACGATGACGATGATGATGATGTAAAACAGACGGTGAAGATAATAAAAATGAATCTCTCAAATTTCATCATTAAATTCAATGAAGTCGATGATGACGATCTCTTTCGAATTATGTCAACAACTTTATTATATAATAATAAAAAAAACTTAATGACAGAAATATATCCGTCAATTTGGAAATTATGGTTTTTCCCTGTTGTGGAAGCAATTCAGAACGTTCAGATATCAATTGAACGGAAGAATAACTATGAAATAATGAAGAGTTTATTTAGAATGGCTAATGGAATAAATGACCATCGGTCAATGGAATATATCATCAATTTGCCTTTCTCCCCAATCTTTTCACTTTAATAGATTTCCACTCCATTTACATATTATTATAACATTTTCATTGTGACGTAAGTAATATGACGATAAATAATAATTTGTAAACGAACGACGAATGAGGAAGTAGAAAAAAAAACTTTCTCTTAAAAGTAGTTGCTTCATCTATTCTCTAATGAACAAGTTGAACATGCAATGATTTATAAGAATAAATTCTAGAGAACTATAAAAAAATTAAAAAAAATTTCCTGACGAACAAATTGTTTGTTGCAATTGAATCGACTTAACATTCCCGAAAATAACTTCATTGATCACTTAACAAATTTCTGTAATTGCAATCGTCATATTAAATCATTTTCAAACAATTATATTTCATCAAGTGTTCTTATCTTTACAATAATTTTAATGAGAACTCGAAAAATGACCGTTGGCTATAAAACGGTTGAGGATGATTTTTGACATGGCGTTCTTTTTGTGATAGACCAATTCTAATTCACGAAAATCACGCAATATCAATGAATGTTAACGAACATCCAGTGGATATCATCCACAATACAATTTACTGTTACTTAATATTCAAAAGTATTTTGATATTAATGAATCTCATTCGATTGGTGGGAGAACAATATAAGTTTTATTAAAATTAGTTAACTGTTGGCGGGGAATTGTCGTGAAAGCGACGGGAACATCATCTTACATAAAAAGTAACCATCATCTAACTTAAGTGACGTCATCGGGAGGGGTCGAAGAGAAGAATATTAAATTTGTAACCTACTTTCCAATTTGCTATTTCTTCTTTCTATTTCGTCTTTTCCGAGAGAATTTGTGTAATTTAGAATGTGGAAAGAAACTCTTATCAGGAACACTCAGTTGTTCATCATACGAATAGGAGAAAAAAAACCGTCTCATAACAGAACCACACCATCTCTTATTACATCGAAATGAATTCCCGTTAAAAGTTTTTAGGAATTATCAAAATAAAATTTGTTATCTTCAACTTCTTATAAAGACAAAAAAAAAGAAAGGAGGAAAACTTTTCATTTAACTCTCATTTTCACATCTCATCTTCATAAACTCGACTATTTTTTTTTCGTTAATTTTCTCCCACTAAATGATAAGATGATAAATTTATCTGTATAAATTATCTGAACTATATTCCTTTCTCCAAGACGGTTCGAGTAACCGTGTGGAGCGTAATTCTAACACAGATGATGAATAGAAAATACTTATCAATTTGGAGATTGCATGAGAGAAACCGACAGGATTCGAACCGGCAATTTAATTCGAAGAAATGAAGAAGAATTTCTCAGGTATTCCACATTGAAACTATTCGCCATTATAAATTAAAGGTTCTCTTCTTCTTCTGATTTAACTGATTTTCGAATGATTTAGTGTATATTCTTAATCGAATTAACCATCGCAATTTAATATAATTTTTTTATGACACCATCTGTCGACAATATGACAATGGAAAATTCTTCGAAGAATAATATCAAATTATTCAATATTAACTTGAGTCGAGAATTGACCTCGGACATTTCTTCATTGAATCAATGACCGTAATCGATGATTAATGATTCAATGTTCGTTTCAATTATTCTGGTTGAGTAGTTCATAAATTTCTTCATTTATCTTCCACTAAATAATCTCTTTGTCTCTTTAGAGAACTGATATTATTGACAAGAACTCGGATTTGAGTTACTCCCCAATCATCTCATGTCAACGAGGGATGAAACAAACAAATTCGTAAAATTAATTAGAAAATATTCATCCGATTTGCCGATAAATGAAGAGAAATAATCGTAAATTAGGACAAGCGCATAGATAAAATCGCACAAGTTGAAATATATCGATAAACTTTCAAATTCCCATCCTAACAAAACTGTTCGGTTGTTTTTGAGTAGAGAACTTTGAATTCTTCAAATCAAACAAACTCATATGAAGTTTAGAAGTTCATCAATACCCAAAGCGATGAGAATGTTCAATGCCAATTAGCTCCTTCAAGATGATATGGGAAAAGAAAGCTACTTGAAAATTTGGAACAGTTTCGTCTTACAACTCTTCGATGAGTTCTTATTGATGATATTGATTTCAATGAATTCGATATGAATCGATTTCAAATTGAGATTTCTTCACGTTTGTTTTCACTTCCGTCTTCAACTGAAAATAATAGAAAGGAAAATCTTCCGATGGATTTGAATGACGATGAGGAATCATCATACAAATTGTAAGAATTTCATGGCATTTAACTTCTCATTAATTTTCTTCGATTTATCATCATCGTCGAACGAATAGAAGAGGAAGGGAGTTTCGTCAAGATTAGTGTATTCTTCTTCCTATGAATTGGGAAAGGAGAAGAATTTCGCTACTGAATTATTAATTGATGGTCAATCGACACTTAGGCAATGGCGGAAGAGGTCCCTACCAACATTCACTACCTGCAGTGAGTATCGAATTCGATTAAGTATTCGACATTTTTCTTCTAAAGTTGATACGAACAATCAATAAATGATCGACTGATAAATAGTTGTAGAATTTCTTCTTCTTCTTTTACTTCTGTAAGTGAACGGGAAGGAAAATTTCCTTCTTTATCAGACGAATAAACAACGAGTGAAAATAGAAGAGAAATTAGAATAAATGAATATTAAGAAATTTGAGAGAAAGAATTTGATGAAGATAAATTGTCTGTGAAGAAGAATCGATTGCTCAAATGAAATAAAATTCTTTCAAAAAATAAAAACAGAAGAAGTGGTAAGCTAATATTGGAGGTCTATCTAGCGTCGAATTGACACATTTAACTTAAATGAGTCAATGAGTTGAATATGCAAATGAATTGAGAAGTAGTTTCCCATCGCGAACTGGGTGAACAATGAGATAATGAGAACGAAAATAAAAGGAGACTGATTTCCGTAAAAAGCATCAACTACGTAAAAATTCTCGTGACGGATGCCACTTTGTTTGTGGTAGTTCGTAGTGAGAATACTTGACGGATGAAGAATTGTGTCGGAAGAATATCGAATCAATGTCAAGTATTAGATTATCATTGTCAATTGACGAAATGTTTTCCGTTTGATCGAATTCGAACAGAACTTTCTTTATCGTCGATATCAATTCAGTGGAGATGTCAAACGTTAGATTGTTTCGAAATTGACGATGAGTAAGAAGAAGCGAAAGCGCCCAAATAACAATAATTTCCACTTTTGACCTTATGGAAATGGGGGAGATGTGTACGGTAATAACTCAATTAACCTTATCACTTGAACGTTAAATGACACGATGAAGGTGGCGAATGACTTAGAACGATTATATAAGTTAAGAAAATATTCTCAACTGAAATTAACGAATCGCCACAAACTATTATCATTCATGCATCCGATGTCTGTAGGTTAATTTACGTATCATCCTTTCACCATCATCCAAACTCGAATTATTAATTATCATCAATTTGCTAACGATTACTCGCTATTCCCATCATTCATATCTGACAACCAACTAACTTAGTTGGTTTCTTAGTTGAACTAAGAAATATGAACTTGTAAGAAAATAAATAGAACAATAAAACTATTATCAATTTTCAACATCATCATCATTTTTATTTCCGAATCATCAAATGGTTTCTATTTACCATTCCATCTTTAGGAAGAAGCTGATGAGCGTTTAATGTTCAATTATCATATGCCGAAAGTAAGCACGACTATGGTAAATGAAGCCTTATTTGGAGCTTTTAACACAAGTGGTCGAATTTGTAAAAGAATTGAAATGAATTTTTTGGCGGAATAATTGGGGAAGAGATTTTCGGCAGTTGGCAACTATTTGCCGCCAAAAAACGAGAGGGAAATGAATTTAATAATTAATATGAAATAAACGGAAATGCCTAAGGAGATGACAAATGTTGTAATAGAAAAAGTGATGATAACCTTCTCTAAATATGAGAACGCGTTTGTTTGAAGGGGAATTGCATAATAAGAATAACATTATTGATAAAAAATAACTACATATCATTAGCGTGAGAAACAGGAAGAATTTAAATAGTTCTCTCAACAACAACAACAACAACAACAAGAACGAGTGATGGAAAGTACATTTGGGTAATTGGGAAGGTTGACGTGGGGTAAATACCTGTTAGACAATTTCTGACGATATTGTTATTGATTTAGTTTGCTTTTATTATAAACGCTACTTCTTTCAAATACTCTTTTATTATTCAATAAGGTGTGATGAAGGATACATTTCATGTGTTCCTGCTACGAGATTACGTGTGTGGAAAAGATATGGAAGATTTCCGTTCGTGTAATATATTTGCCGATACAACGTTACTACTTACTTATCACGATCGTCATGGGAAAAGTGAGGTAGGATTCCCCCACTTCTACAATGATATAGTAAATACATATTCTGCTATTTATTTAGAGTAACAATCGATGACGATGAACAAATAGAGTCAATGTCAATTAGATGTGAATGTCAGTGGTAATAGTAGAATTCTCCTTCATATTTCCCATTAATTTCTATTATTTCTAGCTGTTCACCTCAAAATCGATTGGGAAATTTTCCTCTTCTATTCTTCAAATATTTTATGAACACTTTTCCCTTTTATGTTTACATAAGTCTCATTTAATATCGGTTCTCCTCAATCAATACTACCACCACTTCCGGCAGTCGACGTAATATGATTCAATCTGTTCTTGACATCGCTATTCTGATCCATCCTTCGATTTGGGTAACTAATAAGAAACAACATCATCAACAGTACTATACAAACTCTATTAAAGACGCTTCATATCAAAACTTCTTATGTAATCGACTCTGCCTTCTTACAGACTGTCCATACTCGACGGTTTCCTATCCATTACCTTCCCCTTCAAATAAGAAAGATGGGGAAAATGGATGGATGAATTGATTAAAAACCTTTTCTTATAAGTCTTTCTCTCCATTTCATACTAATCATTAATAATCATAAGTAAATTGATAGGAGAAGAAGATTATAAGAAATATATATTTAAGTTAAAATGATAATCCCATTAACTCAAACGATACGTTCGACCATCATAAATACATCATTATAACATTTACCGTTCTTATCGCGAATAGCCATCAATATTTAATCGAAATTGGAAAAAGAGTATCTAAAACATTTTCGAAAGAAAACATCGATTCATTCACTAGATATGAATATGTAGAAGCGAACACATGGAAATATTAATAAAAAAATATCGGAAATTGACCCAATTCATTTCTACTCATTTCTAATGGAAGTTAGTCGAAGAAGTTTAAATGGATATCGTTCGAAACAATCGATTGTTTTAATCAGGTGCATCTGCATTTGATTCATTACGTTCCTTCCACAATAAACACGAATAAACTTCTCTGACACTTCTCTCCTCCAGTTTGAAGAGGCAAATTTATAGGTTCAATTAGTAATAATTAATCTAATTCAATTTAGGCGAATATCGCAAACTAGTTCCATGGAGAGATTAAAAGGAAATGGTGTTTGATTTCTCTCCGTTGAAAGTTTCGGTTCTAATGAAAGAAAA
The DNA here is from genome assembly GCA_023231475.1 of Seison nebaliae. Classification (NCBI taxonomy): domain Eukaryota; kingdom Metazoa; phylum Rotifera; class Pararotatoria; order Seisonacea; family Seisonidae; genus Seison; species Seison nebaliae. The sequence goes on from JALJEE010002203.1 coordinate 81,203, forward strand.
TAAATTTCTTTTTCTGCAATTTTCGTCCATTGCCATATTCATTGAGAATTTATTTCCTTATTGTTCTCACATCATCCAATTTAACGGACAGACATCATCCTCTCACCATTTCTCGCCTCCTTCATTTCAAAAGTGTTCCAAACTCTATTCACCACAATCGTTCACACATGATTTAATCAATTGCGGTAGTACCAACCAATGGTAGGGAGGAATGTATTAACCCAAAAGACATTGACGTCGATTTAGGCGGAAATCGTCCCAAACTCCTTTCGGTAATCGTAGAACGAAGAAGCCGTACAGATTCGCCTAAATTACATGAAGGAATCATTCGCCTCTCAGCTGTTCCTTGTCGTTTGACCGTGTGAATTTATTTAATGACTCTACGAATTCACTACCGTCTCAAAGAACATAATATGAGAAGAGAATTACTTCTTTTACTCACGGAGAAACTACTTTTTTCCCCCCCAAAACATTCATTCCATTCCTCTTTCATCGTAACTAACCATCATGACTGGAATTGCTGTTGTGGAATGTGCGGCGCGTGTCGTAAATTCACAAAACTTATCATTCCACTCAGTTCGGAGAGAAGTTAACGAACGAACAAAATTATTCTTAAACGTTTTTACTACTCTAACCATTTTTTTCTGCTTCCATTCGTAACATCTGATCTTCATTTATAATTATAAGACTACCATATCGTTTTTATGATATTACTCTATTTCTACTCTTATACGAACCAGATTGATGTTGAAGTGGTAATTGAAACGATTAAAAGACTTTGAAATTATTTGAAGAGTTTGAAGGTTAAACCAATCCTCATTCTTTCTCCGTTTACTAATTGAAATGGAAAGTTTTTTAGAGAGAGTTCGAATAAAATTTATTTTCTGATAAAATAAATTTTTGTTTAAAACAAATTTATTGAGAATTAAATATAACAATTAATTGATAATAATTATTAAGAATTGAATAGAACAGATTTTTTTTAAAGATTTCAAATAATTCAATGAAATTCTAAACAAAAAGAAACTTTCAACTTCTTCCAAAAACTGAAAATTTTTTTACTTTATTTTGAAATATATCCGAATTTCCTATAGAACGTAAACCTGTTCGTCAATTCAACAAATTTATCTTTGAAATTATCTAATGTTATGAATGTTGTTAAATTCGATAAATAATTTAATTTATATTCATCCGATTTCACCATATCTATTGGAATATCTGACCATGACTGTGATGATTGTTTCAATTTTAAAAATTTCCGAATGAAATTTATATTGATTATAAAATTATCACACGTGTCTTCATTAGTCGAATTATCGTCACGACGAATAGATTCATTAGTTAGACATAGAACATTTTCTGAGAGATGATTATCGAAATTTTGGATATTTAAAAAAAGTTTGTAAAGAATTTCTAAATATCTCGGGAAATGATGTTCATCGATAATTGCGATGAGATTCGGTGCAATTTCCAATTGATTAACTAACGTCTGATAACCGTTAATATATTGGATACAATTGAGGAAGAAGTGAACATTCGATTTGTTTGTAAATTGAATTTCATCAATAATTGTCGACTTTAAATGAAGAAGACATTTATGAATGTCTTCTAAGAAAATGTTATCGAACCGATTAGACAACCATTCGAAAAGAAAATTGATGTCGGTTGTTGTTGTTTTGGAGGAAATGAGTAGAGTATCTTGGTGTACATTCACATGGTCTTTATGATAGCCGCTACCTCCAAAAGAATATTTAAAATTGTTACCATTATTCTTCTCATAAATTAGTTTCTCAATATCAATTGCCTGTTTCGTCTCGAATCTGTGATTCACATAAAATAAATAGTCAACTTTTGTCGTCAAATAGTTTTTTTGGTCTTTAAGTATTCGACGATAAAACTCTCTCAGATCAAGATGTTTATTATCCGATCGAATAATTATCAAGAAATGATGAAATGGCAATTCGAAACTTTTGAATAATTCATCAAATTTCACGATGGGAAATTGATGTGGTTCCAATTTAATTCGATTATCTGACGATGTCTCATATTTAGCAAGTTTACATTGTTTGAGAGGTGCACATCGTTCTCGACGAAAACTATTCCATAATCTCACCACTTGATTGTCATTGATTAGTGAATATTGCTCGTATTGACCGTACCAGAGATAGAAGCGAAATATGATGGAAGTGGAAAGTATGATAATTGGATATTTCTTCAATATGATTTTCCACATTCTTAATATATTTCGTTTCGTTAAATCTTCACCTTCTTTTCTCCTCAAGGCAATTTCGAGTGACGTCAATGAAGAAAAGATGAAGGGAGAGAGGAAACAATCTTAATTTCGAATAGGCTTAATCAATTAAGGATTATAATAAAATTTCATTATTCCAACCTTCCCTAATGGAGAAGCGTTAACATATCGACATCTGTTCTAATAGACCACCAGCAATTCGCTTAATTGTTTTCTTGATCTCTGTTGGAATTTAATTTCTCGATTAATTGGATGACAATAGTAATGTAACAACATCACTAATTTGTTCAGATCTCTGTGAATATCGCGCGCTTCATCTCCTTATAAGTTGGAGGAGGTTCGCTTCACATTTCCATTAGCTCATAATCGACATAAATATCGAGAAGTTTTTTCACTAAAAATATTCACTACAGTTTATTCGTCTTAAATTCGTCATCCAAACATTATTCATAATATTCAAAAGAAAATGAATTGGAATCAAGCTTATTGGAAATCATTAAATGATTCAGCACTCGAAATGTCGATGGATAATAGTATCGTTCCCTTCTCACCTGGAAAAGAAAATTATTCTGATGATTCTATTCTTAATATTTCTAGGGAACAGATATCGAACAATCAATTTGTCAAATGTCCTCAAACAAATACCTCAACACCGATGTCTTCAAATCGATCAAATATTATCATTCAATCAACATCATCACCCAGAATGGAAAATCGAAAAAGAAAATGTGACGAAATGGAGAAACAGGAAGAGAATGAAATTGATGTTAGTTCAAGTTTTATTTTGAAATAATTCATTATTTAAAACTATGAAAATTATTCAATTTTTTTAGAATTCATCGAAAAAATTCCGAAATGATGAAGAAGATGATTTTCTTTATAAGAAATTAAATAGAACGAAATTTTCCGATAAACAGAAAAAGGAATTGATCGAAGCATATAAACAAAACTCTTATCCAGATCCTCAAGAAACGAAAGAATTGTCAGATAAATTGGAAGTTACGGAAAGTACGATAAAAGTTTATTCAAATATTTAAATTATTTTTCGTTTATATTAGCTTCATAATTTTTAGATTTGGTTCCAGAATAGACGTGCGAGAGAAAAGAAAAAAATGAATTCTAAGAAAGTTCCAACCTTTCTGGAAATCTTAAGAAATGTTCCAATGGGTGTTGAATTGCAAATACCACCACCATTGCCTGATTATTCGACCAATTATTCTTATCCATTTCCTTCATCAGTCAATCCTCCATCATATGCTCCATTAAATTATAATTCTAATCAATCATCATCTCCAACAGCTTCATCTGAACAATTGGCAATGTTGTATAACAATTCTCTCCAATATCTACAACAAATGTATTTCCTTCAACAACAACAACAACAACAACAATAATGATAATGAGAAAATGAAAAGTATTAAATTATATTATTTATGAATTTGTCTAATTAAATTTTTTTTAAATTAGTTAATGGAAATGTTTCTTTAAATTTTCCATTTTTTTCCATTTCAATTCATCTTTTCACTTGAAAATTATTTATTAAATTATTCATTTCTTATCTTAAATAAAATTGCAAACAAATTCAGTTAGTTTCATTTCTTTATTTTCATTGCATGTCTCTGCTATTATCGGTTTCGGGAAATATGCTCGCATCAAATTCCACCACAGAAAATTTGAATGTAAATCATGAGAATAATAATAATGAGAATGACATTCCTCCATTCAAAGTATTCAAACGATCTGATCAAGCCTTCCTCAGTTGCACTTTATGGATATTAGTCTTATCAGTTGTTGTTGTTATTTATTTCGGAAAATTCCGATATTACGTCTTCAAACACGACACGTTAGCAGGTGCTTATTTGAGTCAACATGAAACATGGTATTCGCAACCATACGTGCTCTTATGTTTATCCGTCGTACCGTTTCTGATATCGATTTTTTTCTATTTTTATAATCGACAGAAATTTCCGGAAAATTATCATCATGTTCCCGATTTGGAGATTAGGAGACGATTTCAAACATATCATCGTTTTTATTTGATGGTTCTCTTTATCGTTTCCATATGTTTGGCAATAGCACAACTGGTTTATATTATTGTCTTTATCAACAATCTCAAAATGTATCGAGCAGTTCAATTGTTAGTGGATTGTGATCGTCCACATGTCGGTGAATGTGACTGTTTACATACTTTCGTTATAACAGCTGATAAACAATACTCATTAATCAAACCGATAAATACGACACGAATGAAGATATTTGGTTATTCATTCGGTGTTATGACTGATGAAATTTTAGAACCAGTAAACGGTAATAGTAGTAATAACAATAGTAGTATTAATAGTAGTGAAAATGATCAAATTAAATTATCTAATCAATTAAACATCAATGATTCCAATCCGACATTTAATATCAGTATCCTATTTCGGGAACAAGGTAGACAGGAATGTAAATTGGTATACAGAAATCGTTTATTGTTAACTAATTTATTGGTCGTTCTAGTACTGATAAATATTCAACTGATCTTTGCTTTCCATCTCCAATGGAATACGTTGTTACAATGGCGGAAAATTACACGAATGCATCACGACGAACAACGATTACAAGAGACTCTTCAACTTAACGGAAATCAGAACAACCAAAATGATCGATTCGGACCATATGTCAGTTTCGTACAGGAATCATTTAGTCAAACGTTCGATATCGATTCCTCCCACTCATCAGTCGTTTGTCTCAATACGAGAATTTGATAATTTCTTATTTTATATAAATAAACATTTAAATATAAGGAAAATAAATGACGATAATATTGATGGATGTAATAATGATGATGCTGCCGAATTTGGTTTTTTTTTTGTAAAATTATTTAGTTTTTTAAATTTATATTTTTTTGATGGGAATGATTTGCATCAAATAGAAAGAAAGGTGAAAATTTAAAAATAAATTTAAAAAAATAGAAGGTTTCGGAAGAATTCTCATTTCATAAAAAAAACGGAATGTTGTTTCACTCAAAATTTTCTCAATAATGAAATCATTCTTATACATGTTGTTTTAATAATATCATTCATAGACAATAATAGTGATGATGATGATGATTATGATGATGATGAAGGAACGATAAAAATAAAATATTTTTTTGTTCTCGATCGAAAATTGAATAAATATGATATTTGGTTAGATTGTTTACGAAAATTATTTTTTCGGGAATTTCTTTCTGGTGTTAAGAAATGTGTTGTTATTATGCTTGTTTCCTGATATGATGATGAGAGGAGAAAGAGATTTTAAGAAAATAATTAATTTTTGAATTTTCGGAAATTCTTCTCTCGAAATTTTTGTTGAGTGGAAATTGTTTGAAAGAAAAATAGAATATCTCATTTTTACACATAATCTCTCTCACTCTCTCTCTTTTTCTCTCTCATTACAAAGTATTCGCTAACGCTCTCAAATTAGCATCGGGAACTAACATATCCGCTATATTCCACACACGAATACAACAATCGTTATTGATGGTATATAAGAGTTTAGATGTGATGGCAATTCGACCTTTGATGACTCCATTCTTCAATGAATGGAATGTAGCTCGTGGAAGTCGATCTTTATCTTTGATGTGACATTCATGACAATTCTTACAGACTCTCACTGAAATCTCATAACCCATGGCAGGAAGTGTTGAACGATGTGATGAGCATGTATCGCAAACAGCCGCACCACATCGACGACAATGATGTTGTCTAATTCCGATACATCGATCAGACCACATTTGTCTAATATTCCAGAAAAAGGGTCGTCCACATTGTTCACATATGTCACTTTTTTTCCATTCGACAATTTCTTCTCGTCTCGCATACATATCCCAAATGCCCACCACACCATCCGCCGATATCGATAACAACAATTGAGTTTTCAAATGCATTAGAACATAACGGATTTCTGAACCGTGTCCATGTAATTGAACAGATTTCCCTTTCTGTCCACCAACATCCCAACAAATTACGACATTATCAGCACCGCCACTAATGAGCCATTGTTTAACTGGTTCCCAAAATAGAGTTCTCACTGACGATTCATGTGCTGCTAATTTCGATACAACTGATACTGTTCGTGTTTGTGAGATAAGTCGTAGAATTGTTATCGATCCATTATCTTCACCAATGAATACGTATTGAGTATCATTGTCATGTCGGAGACATTGGGGAGTTGAATCGAGAATATGAGTACAACATTTACTTTCCGCATTGACATCACTCCAAATGAACATTCGATCCTTCCCACCAATACTTAAACATTCATCAATATCAGCTAGAAAAATGATGGAAGTGATCGATTCACTATGACAATAAAATGACGATATTTCTTCCACACTATTGAGATCAGTCGGAATTTTAAATTTGATAATTTGTCCATTATTACAACCCACCAATAATAATGATGTAGCTCGTGAATAGAAGAGACTCAATCCGATCGAAGGAAGAAATTCACAGACTGATGGCCAAAATGAACCATTATCTCTTTTTTGCCAAATTCTCAATGATCGATCGTTCGATATTGTCACAATCGCTTCCGTTTTATTTATGGCTATCATATCATAAAAATCAATCGTCTTCCCATCAATCCTCTCCAACATGTGGGCGCCTTTGCCCGTTACCGCCGCTCCACTATTCATCGAAATTAAACTGGACATAATCTTATTTCAAAAAGTAGTTTGTCGAGATGAAGATGGAAAAAGTATTTTTTTCTTCAAATTAATCTCCAGTCTCTTACACGAAAAATTAAAACGATTTTATTTTCTAAGAAGAGAAACGAAAGAACAAAATTAAATTTTCATGTTTCACAGTCGATCGTTAAATAAATTTGAGAAGACAATCACGTGACATTGAGAGGGAAAGTAAATATTTTGGGAAATTATTGTCGTTTTCATCGATGAAATTTCAATTAAACTTCAATTCAATTCAAAGAATAAGTTAATGGAGAAATAAATGAGAGAAAAAAAGAATATTTATTTGATGAAGAAAATAAATTTCATTTCATTTCATTTCATTTATTTATTTAACAATTTAATCTCTTCCAAATCATTTCCTAATAAATTGACAATATTACATTGATTATTTGAGGTCAATCTGAGGTGTCAGAAAGGAGAACATGAGAAAGAATAAAAAAAATATATTTATTGAATAAAAAATTACACGAAATTGAATTCATTGGACAATTGATGAGGAAAACAACTTTACATTTCATAAATCCTTTCTCGATCTGTCTTTTCATCATTTTTTTTTTTGTTATTTACATATTGACACTCCAATAAGAGAATAACAATAACCAATCGGACATAAAATTATATTGGATGTCCATCTCTTACGCACGTACCCCCCTCACAGAAACTAATTAATTATTTTAAGAAAACCAATTTATTTTATTATTCATTCATCAACAACTCCCTCATTCGATTTGCTTCATCTATTTCTTTTTCAAATTTTTAGTTTCATGTTCAAAATTTAATTCAATAATTAATGTTGTCATTAGTCAATTATTCTAGCGACGACGATCATGAGGATGATGAAGGAAATATAAAGAAGAAAGTGAATAAAAAAGAAATTGTATATTCTCAATATTTACCTGGAATTCCTAAATTTAAATCGATTTCTAATCAATCAATCGATGTGAATGAAGAAGAGAAACCGTTGGAAGATTTCGTAAAAAAATCAAATATTCCTTATATGAAAGTGAAAGGAGAGAAGAAAAAAATAATTATAACATTTTCAAAAGAAGAGAATGAAGTGAAAGAAGTGAAGAATGTGAAGAATGAAAATCTCAAAAAATCGACAAATCGATCGAATCTTTTAAATTTATTGAAATCAATTCCAATTCAAGAATCGGAAGAAAATCATTCGTCAGAAACGAAAGAAGAAACAAATAAATTAAATGATATCAAATCACAACTAAAAGCGAAAGAAGAGAAAAAAGATTCGACATTAAAATTTTTAAAAGACAAATTAGAACGAAATGAATCGAAAGTGACAAATAGAAATTATTTCTCATTACAAAATCATTCGACTGATATGTTCGCAGCAACCGGTGCTAATGATACTAATGTCATACCTATCGAAATGTTACCATCACGTCCGACAGACGAAGAAGTGACGAAACAGAATGAGATGGACGAAAAACGTAAAAGAAGGATAAAAGAAGAAGAGAATCAATCAATCGATTTATCGAAAGACGATGAAGTTTTTGAAGATTTCTTTTTGAAAAATTTTTTTATATTTTATTTTCAGGCATTTTCAAGTATGTTACCATTAACTGAGAGGAAGAAGAGGAAGATTGAAGACGTAAAGAAAGAAGTAGAAGAGGAAATAAATTCGATTGATATGGCGAAAGTGGTTGAAGAGAATGATGAATTGATGTTCAAAAATTCGACAGAAGAACAAAATGAATATGCTGGAATACAAGTTCCTGGTGGTGTTGGTCGAAGAAAAAATCAGATCGCTTATCTAGCACAAGTGGCTGTGATAAAGAATTTCGAATTGAAACAGAAATGGGCATCCGAACGACATAATCGTCGTGAAAATCGAAAAAAATATGGTTTCATGTAAAGAAGAAATTGATCACCGGAAATATAAAATTTTATTGAAAAGAAAACAAATTATCCATTTTCACTTTCTTTATCGATCGGTCGACGAAACAGAATTTGATAAATTTTTCAAATTGTCATTGTCCGAACTATGATATGAATACGCTTGTGATTTGGATGAATTTTTTTTTGTACAAAAAATTTCAAATTGTCTAACTAAGAAAATTGTAAAATGAAAGATATGATGGTATTATGCATCGACGTTTGTCGTCGACAAGATTTCCAATGGACGTTTTCCTGACACTTTATCCTTATTCTTCAATTGGAGAGATATTGTGGCATATAAGGGAATTTGTGCCAATGAATTTCGATAAGATAATCTCGAACGTTTTTGATTTTTCGATTTTAACATTTTCCGTTTGGTCTGACTGGAAACGATTAACGTCGGTTTCCTCAAACTGTTCACACTACATCGATAATTGTTCGTGTTCAATGAATTTGAATTGCCATTATTGAGTAGATTAGTCTGATGGTTTATTGGTGATTTTTTCAATTTTTTGTTTTTATATCTCTGACTGTTTAAACGTTTCGAATAATGTGATTGTTGACTTTTCCCATTAAATCCATTTAAACATTGACATAACGGACAAGTGGCTATCGCTTCATATAACCGTTTCATACGATCTTGGAATGCGTCATGAATGAAAGCATAAAGAAACGGATTAATTGCTGATGTACATAAGGAGAGGAGATAAGCATAATATTTGATCACATAAAGAACTTCCGATCTTTGTGGAAATGATTCAGGGAAGCAGATATACCAAATATTGATGATATGTGATGGAGACCAACAAGTTGCGAAAACGAGAGTAATTGTCGTCACCAATCTCGTAATATGTTGTCGTCGGATCAATGCTTTCTTAAAGAAGTTATTCTATAAAGATGGAAATGAATTAAAGAATATAAAAATATTCCATCAATTCTAACCATATGATCAACCAAAGCATTATTGACTTTCCGCAAATATAAAATGATTTTCACATAAGAAATCGTAATTACGATAAGAGGCAGAATGTATGATAAAGTAATCAAATAGAGAATTGACAATTTACTCCATTTTTTAGCGGTTAATTGCATTTCACATGAGGTCGTCGTATGCGAAATATTTATCATCCGATTATCCATCATAATACTCTTCATCAACTTCCCTTCTCTTCCATCGACAATGGAATCATTTTTTAAATTCTCATTCCATTTCGGACGAATTGACACCTCTTCAATTCGAGTGGAAAATTGAACTAGATCACTAAATATCCAATGTGGAGTATACAGAATGGCAGAGGCTGAAAAATAAATTAAAAATTTTGAAAAATTAAAATTTTTTTATTTCCTACAAAAATAAACGAAACTTATCCAAATTGTAGCGCAAATGATTATCGCATTTTTTGGCGTCCTAATTTTCGCACTTGAATAATATTTGACCACTGCTAAAAATCGATCGACCGTCATTGCTGCCAATGTCAAACATGTCACTTCGACTGTTACCTGAAAATGATAATTTGAAGGAATAATTATAAAAAAAAGCAAATAAACATATGAAAGGAAAGTTCGAGTTTTGCAAGCGTAGACACCGAAAGGCCATCCATTAATCGCATTCGTCTGTAATACATAGACAGTGGGCGTACTACAAATTAGTAGTAAGAGATCGGAAACGGCCATATTACTGATGAAGACGAATGTGACTTTCTTACACGGATTTCTTATAACGAATAAAACAAATAAATTTCCTGAAATTTTGAAAAATTTTTAAAAATTAAAAAGAAAGAATAAAGAAGGAACAAACCGATAATTCCGATACATATGCAAATGTAGAGCAACGTGATACAAATCATCATTGCATGATCAGATCCCGTTTCCGATCGATGTTTTTTCACATATTTCCAATATGAATGTCCACTATTCCATGCGTCCATTAAATTGCCATAATTCTCTATCATTACACTTCCATTTACTAATTTGCCACTGTAATCCACTTTGACTGGTGTCTTCATTTTCTCTTGGATCAATTTCGCTTTGGCCTGCGCCAACAAATCGTCACTGATACTGAGGGATTCATTAATCTCTTTGAAGGATGGAAAGATCGAATCAAGAAATTGAAAGAATGTGTTGTTCGACAATAATTTCTCCATATTTCGTTAATTATACGATGATGAGACACATTTCCAAATCGACTTTGATAACTCTAGACAGAAATGGGAAATATTGTTAAATAGTTCGATGGAACATTTTCTGTGGGCGTGAAAAAAGATTTTGTTTTTTTTTGTTAGAAAAATGTACAATCTCAAATCAATTTCAGATATCTTCCCACTAATAATTTTGCCCTTCATTTTCTCCTCAAATAAAATTTTCATGACAAATATATCATTTGGTATGTTAATCATATGTTAACATTTGCTATATATCGAAATGAGAAATATTTTTACGTAATTGCCATGATGGCCATGGATGTTTTATATTGGGAGAAATTTACCAATTATTTAGAAAGGGATGACCTTTTACAGATTATTGGAAGAATGATATAAAACATGAATATTTTGAAAGAAATTTTTTCTTCCATTATAAACGACAGATTCGATTGGGCTATTGTCGTTAAACTCCCATAAAGTTATAAAAGTTGCTGTTATTCTGATTATGTTTTTCTTGCAAAATTATCGTACAATCTTCACATTCATTCATTCTCATAACTTTAGTCATCTTGCCGAACCATCACCAATACTGCACAATTATTCATACGACATTCCGATTTGATTGTGAAAGTGCTAATTGTATTACGTCGAATAAAAGAATGATGATTATGGTTGTGATTAACATCTGTCTCATCGACAATGTTCGATATATTGATGAGGAAATTATGCAAGAATATTTTTACTTTCACAATTATTAATCGTATTGTATGATTCAGACGGAACTGTGATTACAATTGATATTATTCACCTCTACCATCTCTCACCCTCTTACTGACATGAGAATGCTATTAATAGTTATGATTAGAAATAAACTACAATCGTTAATCGTAATAAGTTTCCTCTCAAAAGAATAGTTTCATATTTTCTCTGGGAAATACTTATATGATAGTAAATCCTTAATTTTACTTGGAATATACAAAAACTATTTTCAACAACTTCTAACACATAAATAGTATTCGTCTATTATGTGATAATCACCTGAAAACTTTTGTAGAAAATATTTTAAAACGAATAACTCATTCGAGAGACATTAGGAAGCAGCTTAACTTCGGACAAAGCAAATCCGTCCAAGCGAATTATCAGGGAAAGATGAAAGAATGGATTCTCATACTTTCTCTCCACCAAGAGGAAGGTGAATAATAAATTCATGTTAATTAAGAAGAATATGAAAATTATGAAATTAGAAAACATTTAATTCTGTGTAGAATCACCTTCACAAATTCTCAAGATTATACTCGACAATTTAATTGTGAAAAGGGATGGTAAATAAGTACCACTTCATTTTGAATATTCAAAGAAAAATATTAATTGAAATAATTAAAATTGTCGATTGGAAAAAAATCCATTGAATAAAATTGAAAATTATTCATTATGTGCACAATTGAAGCACAATCGAAACACAAGAGTTTTGTTAAATATGAACATATCTTTCATTTCATCTGAAAGGATTCATTCCACTTCCACTACATTAGATACCACCAAAACATGTAATAAATTATTGGTTAAATTATGGTAATTAATGGGCGGAATTATGTCATTATTGGCATATTTCCTTGTCCATTAGTCGAATAATCTGACATCAGTGCATATAGCCTATGTATTTTTATTGAACAACATTATTGCGAACATTCTCAACTTTCTTCCACAATTTTCTTGTGAAAATAATTAATGAGCAATTAATTGTTAGTTCTGATTCACAATTCCCTTCAATTGATTTATTACATGTGGAATTGAAGTTATTCAGATTACTAATGTTTTTCTCACCATCATCAAATTTCTACTTGGGAATCACATTTTCGAACATAACACTTCGGGGAAAAGGTGAAACGTCTTTCCCATAAATCTTCTAACACACTTAATTCATTAAGCTAGAGTGAGATGCTAAAGGTGCACTTTTGATGCATTGCTTTCAACAGAAGGAAAGCAACAAGAAAAACATGATTAAATTGGGAAATTATTGTTTATTTTCACTCATATTATCGAACAAGATTTCCTTTTTCAAATCTATGATTAGGACAAATTATGGAAAATTTTATAATGAATATCAATCAAAATATGTTTGATTACATCAGAACTATTATCTGTCTAAATAATTTTGAGGGATGAAAATGATTTCGGTTCATTGATATTTTATAAGATATGCTCCAATTTGAATGAGAGATAGGGAGAAGTGTACAATCAACATTATCTACTTTTCTACATATTCATTATCGTATGTTCTATTCTTATTACATGAAATACGTTCGAAGTACGGCCATAGTCGTTTGTGAAGGCTATTTTATAATTTTCTACTTAATCATCTTCAGACTCTCCGATTTTCTTTACTTTCCTATCAATATCTTAAAGCATTTCATTCCTTCAATCGTCTAACATTTTATGCATATATCTTCTCATTCGCCAACTTCGAAAATTCTCCACTTACTTCCCGATACTTTATTTTCCCAATTAGAAGTTGTTTGCTTAATTCACTTTAGAGATACTTCATATATCGTTCAGAAAAAACGGAAGGAAATTGCACAAATATCATTCCCACTTGATTGTCTCGTATCTTATTTTTTATCATATTAAATTCATTTCACACAACCTTACCGTCATACGAATCCAAAATAACGTTGTCAATTAAAATGAAACTTTAAAGAATCCCCAAATGACTTACCAAATACTACATCGGATGTGCATATATTTCACTTCAATTAATTATGATTCTTAATTGAAATTATTTATATTGTTCATGTACATTAGAGGAATGCGTTGGACGATGAATATATTATACAGGTTGGAAACATATCCATTCTCCTCTCTAAAACCCGAATAACAATGACCAACATTCTCGATTCCTATGTATCTGTCATCATAATGAAACAATTGAACATTCACTTTAGCACTAACGACTTTATCTCCTTAACATATCCATTAACAGCGATATCGTTCAAGTCGGGAGACAGACAATTTGGAGACTCGACAATTCGTAGATGTGCCAATTCGGAGACGCGACAATTCGACTACATATTAGGTTTTAGTTATTAGGGAGTCTCTGAATTGTCGCATCTCCGAATTTGCACATCTCCGAATTGTCGAGTCTCCGAATTGTCTTTCGTTCCATTAAAGTCATCAACACGCAATAGTCTAATAATATTAATTGTAAGAACTATATAAGTAATGGTAAGAATGCCATAAAAAAAATAAGATTCAAGATAGAGTTAAAGGCGAGTTATACATATTCACTTTTATTCATGCTATTCTCAGAAATTAAAATTTAGATGAATCACACAAAAACAATTAAGAAAAAAAACTTAAGTTTAAGTTCCATAATCGAAAATTATTAAAATTATGCACATTGCCTCGAAAAAACTGTATGTAATTTTGAAAAAAGAAGAAGATGTCTCCTTAGCAAGGTTGAAACCGATAATCAATTTCCCTCGAACGATCTTAAGATTGAACATTATCGCACTCCTCTTTCCTTCCACTATTATGAATACATTAATCACATTAATTTATTCTTTCATTAGTTGGACGTTAAGATGTTTTAAGTGATCATAACTAAGTTCTTGTTAGGAAATGAAAACATCATCCAAGAAAATTAAATAACACATAAAAACAATCAGAAGATTTCCATATACCATGATTTCCTTTTCAGATTAAGATAAGATGACAAACAACTAAACTTTACTTGGAATATAATACAAAGAAAAATAATTTCTAATAAACTATTTAAAACAAGTAAACTTTCTTAAATTAATTTACAATTGTTCTCGGATGATTTTCGTCAGCGAAGTCATCGAAATAATCTGAAACAATAACCATTATATGGACGATGAATTTTAGATAGATTTTTATAATAATTCTGTTAGTAAAAATTTAAAGGTAAAAAAATGACATAGATTCCAAACAATGGTCCATCATATTAAAAGATTATTCATATTAAAAGGGTGTACATCGGTTAAATATGAAATTCGTTTGGACTATTGGAAATTTGATGGACTTTTGAGATATCATTTCATATAGAAATTGAATAATCGCCCTCGCATAAATATAATTATTATATTACTCATTTCAAGTACAACTAGCGAAAATACTGTTGGAACGAATTAAAAAAAATTCAATTTTAATCTAAAATTAGTAATTCCATTCTATCATTCCATCATACAAGTAACGGAATGTCAATATACTTATAAGTAAATTAGATATTTATGGAGAATAATTAATTCAATAGAAGAAGGAGGAACGAGAAATTATGAGTAAATGTTGAATATTGGATTGATAAGAAAGGAGAAAGAAGATTTATTGTATTAAAGAAAAATAATTATATGTATTAACTATTTCACCTGTAATTGAGAGAAAACAACATTTATATCGATCTATTGGACGTTCCTCCCCTTTGATTAAACATTAACTTTCATATCGGGAATGAGAGCATTATATTTGCTCAAAACTCATCTTTTCTTATCGAATAATTGGATATCTTTAAATTATTCATATACAACAATCATCACAACATATATAACAAAAATATTCTTTTCAAAATATCATTCTTTCCTTATTCAGTCTATGTAGCATAGTTCCAATAATAGATACTATCGACGATTGTTTACTAAATTCATTCTTAGACTCACTCAGTGTTAAGAAGGACTTTCTATTCCGGATATTCTTCTTTGAATAATAATTACATAATCATATTTAACATGAAAAGAAGAAAAAAATGGAAATGCACTCATCCTTTCTATGATTACAATGTTCGACTTAGCTAACTTATATATTTTTCTTATCATCATATTTCCAGTACATTTTCTAAAATTAAAAATATAATATAAAAAATTTTTAATTTTATTAATTTATCATCATTTGTATTTGAGTAATCATTTCACTAATCATACTAATGTCTTTTCATCTCGTTATTCTAATAACTCATTTTGAACAAGAATACTTTTGACTTTTTAAATTATTCTCTGATGATTCCGAATAGGATTCTTTTAAAAAATAAAAGCATTATAGCTAACTAATTTGTTCAAATAGTTAAAATCGATAGCGGTTCATAAATGAATTGTGATTATAAAAATTCATTATACATATCAATTGTCTTTAGACTGATTGAAATTAGAGCGGAAATTAATGAAAACGCGGGAATGGAAATTGTTGAAACATAAATATCTTACAAGTGTCGTAAATATCTTAAAATTTTATTTCACCGACTAAAGCTCTGAAAAGACGATTGTGTCATGTGGAATATTATTTTCGAAATTCATTTCTAAATACCATTTTGCTTCAAAAATTATATTCAACCTTAATTTAAATACATTCTCATACTCATCAAGGAATTTGTTGAATTGATGAAGGAAACAATTTACGGGATGTATCCTAAAAATTTCATTTCCATACAATCATACCAGACTTAATGAGAATTGCATTGTTAAAACCTGAAATAATTGGACACTTCCAAGTCAGTTACATTCAAGTATAGATTAGTGTCAATAAAAATTGAATCATGTTAATATTTGTATATTACATAAAAAATGATCATGTCACATGTTGATTAGATGTCAGTTATTTCACATTTGATTCAATCAGACAGTAATTGATTAAAATAGGGAATAGGTGTCGCTTTGTCCGATTATCGAATTATTCATTCTGTGGATTTATTCTTTCTAAATAGTATAGAATAAAATTTTCTATGTTTTCCTAATTTATACCGAGATTTTCCTATTAATATTTGTCCATTCAGCCATCATCGAAAAACGGAAAACATCGAGAAATGTCTTATTTCTTCGCCATTCCATCAATTCCAATCCAATACTTACATATCGTAAATAAGTTTTCATCGAATTGTTAAAGAAATTTAATGGAATTGAGATTGGACGTCAATTACAAAAAAAGAAAGAAAAGAAATTGATAGAAATCGAAAAATAGTTCCATCGTTTTTATTTTCCGATGAAAAATTTTAATTAGTTCAACTTATCGTAATTTAACACTGATTATTTCTGGGAATTATATCTTAAAAATTTAATTTCAATTTCAACTGTTTCATTTCATAATTCGGATAAATTCACAGGGAATTAGCAGAATCTTCTTCCTAAAAATTCTTAAGAAACTTCCTCACTCCCTACTGTGCCACCGATATTTGGAATATTCTTTCAAAAATTTATTTCTTATGGAATTGCTTTAAAATTGGGAAAATTTCCTCGTTTTTTGCACCGCCAACATCAAATGAATTTTCTGCTTCAAACAATTCGTCTGATAATAGGGAGAATTTTGAATTGAATTAACTGAATTTATGAATATCTGACAGAGAATAATGGAAATCATAAAAGAATATTCATATTTTTATCATAATCCATATGATATTTCCTGTCCGAAAAGTCCAATCGAAATTTCCATCGAATAAAATACAAATTTGAAGAATTTTCTTTCAGTAAAGATTATCTATCTAATTTACGTTCAGTTAATTCCATTCATAATATAGTGATGGAATGAAAATTATTATGAATTCATATGAAAAATATTAATAAATTTATGAAATTATAAAAAAAGAAATTTTTCCTACGAAAAATTGACAAATCACATTGAGAAATAGTGTGAGAATCGGAATAGTTTAATTTTGTTTTTTCAATGTCCATCAGCTATAAAGTATGCACATATTAAATATTGACGGAAAAGTAATATATAAAAGAGTTTTTTTTTATTAAGAATTTATAAAAGAATTGACGACTTAGCAAATGTGATTTGACTTAAGGTCAAACGAAATTGACATTAATCTCTTAGGAAACAAATTCCTCATAATCTGGAGATGATAATATTTTTTTAATTTCGACAATGTCTTATGAATTATATGAAATATGGGGGAAGATATATTAATGAGATTTCTCAACAATAAGGAAAAATAAACAACGTAAATGGAAGGAAAATATATTAACGAAAACTCGTCCATCTCAAGAATGAATGAGACCATTCGCGATCGAAGACCTTCGGCTTGTTCTTACCTAAAGTATTCTTTAGTTTCTCGTCGATTTTTTCGGGTGGAATCCTCAATGCTCTACACATTTGCACTGCAGGAAATATGTCTGTTGTTGATAAACGAACTTCATAATCGTTTTTCGTATCATTGGATGTGATAGTCATTTTTGGGACGCTGCAAAATTTGACGGTTGATCCATTTACTGCAAATGATGATGTTGAAGATGATGGTGATGATGTGGATGTTGTTGTCATGAAAGATTCCTCGATTACTTTCTCACATTTACTCTTCTTATTTGATTTCGTATTCTTCTTATCGTTCAGATTGATTGCGGTGATGGTATTGGATGATTTGGGAAGAGGTTTAATTAATAATGATCGATCAATTTTTACATTTTCGCTATTGGCATTAAGTGTTGGTAGATGACTAATGTCTAATATATTAGAAAAAATATTCAATTGTTTCAATCGTCGTCGATGAGAATCCATATGAAGCATTGGTGCAGCTTCATAAACGATGGAGGATTTATCTCCTGTTATTTGTGATAAATAACTTTCACATCGGCGTTTTCTCGTGAAAAGTGCACCAACATCAACGGCATAAGCGATATTTTTGTTTGCATGTCTCGTTCGTGGATCAGAAACGAAAGGATAAACATCTCTCATATCATCATTGATGGAAGTGAGTGTAAATAATTTGACTTGACGTAAATGTGAATCTCGACCATTTTGATCATTCATTCTGATAGCGATTTGTAACACATAAGTATATGGGAGATAAGGCAACGCAGCAAGTGCATCAGTTCCCGGATAAATTGTTCCTTCATTTTCAATCTCTTCAAATAAATCTTCCATTCGATCTTCTATCAATTTAGCTTGTGTCACATCATTAGGCAAACGAATATTATTCGTTGACGGTTTAGCAAATATGGATGTTTGACTCTTATTTCTCATTATCTCTAATTGATCGTCTTTTATTGAGACATTTTTTGGATGGAGATTAAATAATAACCAGCCATTTTTCTCGATTAATCTCAATGTGGATAAATTAGTGACACTATCGAGACTCTTTCCAGAAAATAATTGAATTTCCGTCGGTGTATATGATTCATCTAATGAAGCGTTCAAATAGAATGCAATATGAGAGATGAGTTGACGTTGAGGAAATCGAATATTGATGAGATGTGGTTGAATTCCATCACTTTGCCAATAAGTATCTAATCGATTATCTCTCAATTTATCTACTCCATGATTAGATTTACAGGAGGAGACGGACCAAATGGCATCCTCGCCAATCTCTTTAATATGAGGAATTTGATCATAAATGTAATCGAGTGATTGGAAGAGTTCAGAAGAGAGATTACTATTTGAATTCGATTTATCTGATCGACATTTTGCTCGGAAATTACATTCCTCATATCCTGCCATTCCCTTTCACACGATCACTAATTCTTTTCATAGTAATCAAGCTTCTTTTTTATTTATTTATTCGACATCTTTGTTCCCAAAAATTTATTGTTCAATTTCCAAAAATTTCAATTCCATTTCCATCTTTTTAAGAAGTTTATCAAACTCTTTTTTATCCAATTCTTCAATCGAACTTAACATCTCGTCGATTTATATCGATTAAATTGAAATTTTTATAATTTTATAAATCATTAATGACGGTTCAGTTATCGATTATGAAAGTTTAATCGAAAAAAATTTAAAATGGAAAGTTTATCATTTTTGATAATTTTATAAAAAAAAAGTTACTTGTTAAAAAAATTCCAACAATTGATATGTCTGGAACATAGAGAGTGTTAACACTTAAAAAAGTCAAATTGTTCTCATAGAAAATAGTTTTGTTACATTTGTAATTGGCTCTTATTTGACTTGAGGACGTGAACCCCCAATATTAACATTTTCCACATGATTTCTTACACCAATCATTCACACTTCGTCCTTCGAATAATAAAGAGTCTCGACAATAACTTCCCGATGCCCAACTGGTACATCTTTCATTTTCATCTCGACAAGTGCCACCTAAAAATGAATAAATTAATATTAGACAAAAAATTAAAAAAATTTACTTATGAAAGTTTCACAACGATCTCCAGTGAAAGATGATGGACATAAACAATTGAAATTACCATTTCCCAAATTATTACAATTTCCACCATTCTGACAAGGTTGGGAGACACATGGATTTTCTGACATAATCGATGTTTCACATCGATTACCAGTGAAACTGGTAGAGCAGACACATTCATATCTGTTGAATGATTTCATGGAACACACTCCACCGTTCATACAATTAGCACCTGAAAACCGACAATCAGCACCATCATTCATTCTCGTTCCACAATTAGTACCTGTGTAATTGTTGATACAAATACATCGTGCCATATTATTGGTGATTTGACACCGCCCACCATTTAAACATTGTAATGTTGTACATGCATCATTCTCACAATTTGTTCCGTAACTTCCTAGTTGACATCTACAAAAATAGCCGGAACTGATTGGAAAACATTCCCCGCCATTCTGGCACGGATTAGACGAACAAACAAGAGATTGGTCACAAAATGTTCCGGTAAAACCGTTTGAACAGGTACATTTGACCATACCATTAAAAGTGCAAATTCCGTTATTTATACATGGATTACTTGAACATCCGTTCATCTCACAATTAACTCCGTAAGTTCCCGAATTGCAATCACAGAAATATCCAGAATTCGACGGGAGACATTGTCCACCATTCTGACATGGCTGAGAAGAACAAACTGATTGAATTTGTTGAACGCAAAATATACCGGTAAATCCCGAACTACAAATACATTTGAACATTGAATTTTGAATTGTACAAATACCATTATTCTGACATGGTTTACTCGTACAAGCATCATTATCACAATTCAATCCATACGTACCAGATTTACATTGACAGAAATAACCATTGTCTATTGGAACACAATTACCATTATTTTTACAAGGATTTGAATCACAACTAGATGTTGCGCTTCTCTCACAGAACATTCCAATGAAACCGTTATTACATAAACAATTTATTTTGTTATCGTTAAAATTGCAGATTCCATTATTTCCACAAGGATTACTGGAACAACCATCTTTCTCACAATTCGTACCATAAGTGCCTGGTTTACATCGACAATAATATCCGGAACTTATCGGAAAACAAGTTCCATTATTCACACATGGTTGTGAAGAACAACTTGATGCTTGGATTAATTTATCGCAAAAGACACCGGTATATCCATTGTTGCAAATACATTTAACTTCCGAATTAATAAATTGACAAATACCTCCACTCTTGCAGGGATTACTCTCACATCCATCTTTCTCACAATTATTTCCATATGTTCCAATCAAACAATTACATTTATAACCATATTGCATGTCCTCACATCTACCACCATTATGACAAGGATTTGAACTACAACCAATCGTTGATGATTTTTCACAAAATAAACCGGTAAATCCAGTTTGACATACGCACTCTATTTTTCGGTTAGAGAACGTACAACGTCCACCATTCAGACATGGATTACTATTGCAAGCATTATTTTCACAATTCACCCCATATGTTCCGGTAGAACATGAACAAAAATAACCGGAACCTGATGGTGAACAAATACCACCATTTTGACATGGATTCGACGAACATCCACTTTGAGAAGATTGTTCACAAAATGTTCCCATAAAATTTGCTTTGCAAAAACATCGGATGAAATTTCCGTTCATACTTTGACATATACCACTATTCTTACAAGGACTGGGATTACATGGATTCATACCGATCGAAGTTTCACAACGTAATCCAATGAAGTTGATTGTACAACGACAAGTATAAGAAGACATAGTGGGAGCTAGACATTGTCCACCATTCAAACATGGATTTGATGAACAACTATTAATAATATTTTCACAATGTCTACCAGTGAATTGGTTGTTGCAAAGACAAGTGAAATTCTTCCCGATATTCACACAAGTCCCACCATTTATGCACGGATTTGAAATGCATGCATTAATCGGATCGTTACAAGTCAATCCAGTATAAGTTGGCGAACAAATACAAATATATGTATTTGATTGAGTAGATATACATGTACCAGAATTGCGGCACGGAGCCGATGAACATGATGTACCAGGATTAATGAAAGATTCACAATTAGTACCTCCAAAATTTTGTGCACAACGACATTCGTAAATATTTCCTCCATTCAAATCCTTATCAATACAATCTCCACCATTCTTGCACGGATTGGATAAACAAGCAAATCTGACATTTTCACAAAACTTCCCATTAAATGCCGTTGGACATATACAATTGAATCCGTTCGATATCGATTGACAATTACCACCATTTTGACACGGGAAGGACAAACAACTATTGGATGTACAAAACGGAGGTCGAGTTCCACTTGGGCAATTACAGATAAATCCACTTGCTGATTCAATACACGTACCAGCATTACACGGAGATGATGAACATGCGTTCTTGTTAATTTCACATGTTGTTCCTTGAAATCCCGATGGACATTGACAAGAGAATCCATTGAATGATATTGTACACCTACCGCCATTCATACAAGGATTGGATGAACAAGCATTTTTATCACAATTCGCTCCACTCCATCCAAATGAACAACGACATACATAAGTGTTTCCTGCATCGATACATTGTCCATTATTTTGACAAGGTCGACTCGCACACACATTCACATCTATTTATTTGTCGTTAAATTTAGAAAATTTATGGAAATTTTCTATGAAAATTTTAAAAAATTATTCTAACATTCGCAAATATATGAGAAATCACCGTTTTTTCTACAAATTCCTTTTCCTTCACACGGATTTGAAAAACACGGATTCTGACGTGAATCTGAAAAATCTTTAAATTATAATTTTTTTTAAAGTCATTCCCAACCAATTTCACAACGATCACCATAGAAATATGTTTGGCAAGAACAACTGTATAAATTTTTATAAGTGGTACATTGACCACCGTTTTCGCACGGTTTCGAAAGACATGCGTCCAGATCGTTATTCAGAGATTTTTGACAAAACTGGCCCTCATATCCATTGGGACATAGACAATATAAATTATCTAAATTGTTATCTCTATAAATAAAACATTGACCGGTACCACACACATTCTTCACGGAACAACTGTTTTCTAATGATTTCCAGAAATATGAAAATTGAAGAAAAGGAAAAAACTAACTGAAAACTTTAATTTCACAAAATCTTCCATAATGACTAAATGGACAATCGCAAGATGTCAAATCATTCACACAAGTACCGCCATTTTGACATGAATTTTCAATACACCAAACTATGAAAATTAAGTAAAATAGATCAATAAGATAAATATTTCCTTAACGTTTTTGTTCACATCGATTTCCAGTATAACTACGTGAACATGTACAATAGAATCCTCCAGCAGGTGTGGGATAACACATTCCATTGTTTTGACATGGTACCGACGTACATGGATCATCACTAAATATTTCTAAATTTAAATATCATAAAATTTCTCATTAAACATTTCTCCTAAGCAATTGAACTTGATTCACAATTTCTTCCATTATAAGTTTTGGGACATAAACATTTATATTCATACACATTCTCCAAAATACATTTCCCTCCGTTCAAACATGGATTTGTCACACATGCGTCTTCCGTACCTTCAAATGGAATATTAATCTTATCAATTTTATTAAGTTAATTGAACTTGCTAATATTTCACATTCTTTTCCAGTGAACAAACTTCGACAATTGCACATATAACCGTTGAGAGTTGGTATACATTCTCCATTGTAATGACATGGTTCACTGAGACACATATCTAACGCAACTGTCCAATGCAATCATAGTATGAGAAGAAGGTTTAAAAGAACTTTCTTCTTCACAATTCTTCCCACCATATCTCGACGAATTACACA
Organism: Seison nebaliae; assembly: GCA_023231475.1. NCBI lineage: Eukaryota > Metazoa > Rotifera > Pararotatoria > Seisonacea > Seisonidae > Seison > Seison nebaliae. The sequence continues at coordinate 105,161 of JALJEE010002203.1, forward strand.
CACAATAATAATTATTGTTCAAATCATAACATGTTCCATTATTTCGACACGGTTTCGAATCACATAAATTTCTCCGTCCCACGTAATCTGTAATTAGTGTAAAATAAATATACGTGAGATATGAATAACTTTCGCACAAATTGCCCACATAAGTAGAGGGACATGAACATGCGAATCTGATGAAATCATCCAACGGATGACATTTCCCTCCATTCTCACATGGATTAGATAAACAGGGATCAATTCTATCTAAAATTAAATTTCTCCACGACTAATCAATTTATGGAAACGGAACTTAAATAAGTGCAATATTGTCCAGTAAATATTTCCGCGCAACGACAAGCCATTTTACCTTCAAAGGTAATGTAACATGTACCACCATTCTGGCATAAGTTCTGGGAACATGATTCCACATCTACAAAAATTATATTTTTTAAAATTATTTTTAAAATTATTTTTAAAAATGAAAATAACAATAATTTTCAGCACTTCGATTTTTCTTTAATATTTCTTCTTTGCAACTTTCCACACATAATTGACGTTGATGGTAATTGGGTGGGGCACTTTTCTCCACATTATTGACGTCTCCAGACATGAAAACAACATAACTGTTAAAGTTCCAACAACATAACAACATAAAACACACAACTAAATTAAAGAGGAGAATATAAATAGAAATATTTAACCTACAAGATGTCAGATCAATAAGTTCGTTAAATTGCGGTGTTAATTTCCGTTCTAGTTTCACATATGACACGAACTTATCCTCCTTCTTTTCGAAGGTTGGAGGAATTCTCTTTAAATCTTCCACATTAATCGATTTGCTAAAAAAGAAAATCTCTTAAAAATTTCCTATTAAGAATAATAACATTCGGAAGATTCGACTGTAATTTCCATTCAATTTCAATAAATAATAAAAATCGATTGGATTCTGTTTGCTAAAATTCTTTAATTTTCTCAATACGAAGAAATCGAACGTTATTCAGATTTTTGGTGAAGCCAATTCCGTAGAATTTTTCCGTATTTTTATCATATGTCGATAAGGTGATTGTGGAAGTGAATTTATTATTGTCAACATCATGCACCGTTAATTTAAGTGATTCAGTATTTGATGAAAAATCGAATTGACATCCGTCATTTGCTGAAGAGAATTGTTGAAGGGAAATCTTCAAATTAACTAACCGAAAATTAATGGAATTGTCAACGACGAAATGATGACGAAGAGAATCATATGTGTGAAGGGGAGAAGTAAAGAAAATGGAAAAGTCTCGTCAATTTCTGGAATGAGAAGTTATGGTGTGATAAAAGGTTGATGAGAGGAGTTCATCAACGATAATGAACAATATTGAGTTGGCGTGGAGGGACCTTGAGCGTTTTAAGACATAAAAACCATCTGAAAATTTAATGGGCAACAAAAACTTACCTGATTATGGAAAATAATTAGTAGTCGTTATATTTCTCTGTTTTCTGGGAAATCGTATAATACAACTCTCAACAATTATTCAAGAACAGCTATAATATGAACGTTTGATAAATTTTATAAATTTCTATAAATATTTGACGATATAAAAAAAACTTTTGAAAAATGTTTTATGAGAAATAAAATAGAATTATTGTGAATTAACTAATTTATTAGGGTCATTTCTGTCCCAATTATACGTTAGTTCTCTTTTTACGAAATTAATAATTTCTTCCCATTTTTTATTCCATCAAAAATAATTTCCATAGAAACAAATTTTATTATTCACATTCAATTCTTTCATGGGAGTTTCCATCGATTGAAATTGGTGGGGAGAAAATGAGCAAGGACAAAGTAGCAAGTTTTGTTTTATAAAAGAAATTTATTCTCTATTCTCATTCGAGAATTGATTTGACGATATTGAAAGATAAAAACGAATTTATTTCATAAAAAATATCATCAGGAAAATTATTTACTCATTTTTCTTACACAAAATTTTACATCGTTGTCGGAACATGTGAAAATAGAGTTTAGGAAAGACGACCGGATATCCCAATGCTACTAGAACAAGAATTGATGGGAAATTGATGGAAATATTTAATTGATTTGGCATTGGATAATTGAAAAATTTCATTGATTCTTCACTCTGATATGCACTATAAATGATCAACAATTCACCTGTCACACCGAGAGGATATAAAACTATGAATAAAGTATATCGTAAATATTCGAGGATATGGCATCGTTTCTCTAATAAACACGTTACGTAATAAAGATATCTGATAATTTCGGTGAGTGCCCATGCCACCATGATGCAAAGTAGACCATAATCAGAACGACTGTCTTTGATGAAATATAAGACGAAACAGCCAACGAATAAACGTGAAAATACTTGGAAGGCAGTTATTATCGGATTGGATCTCACCAATTTCAACGATGCATGTACTATCTCTAGTAAGGCGATCGATTGGACCACCATCAACGGTATACCCATCTGAACAAAAGCATCTTTTCCATTGATACTTTGTCGTTTGATGACGACTTGTCCATATAAACCGGAAACGAATAACCAACCGATTGCAGAAAGTAAATTGTAAATTAACAAATATGTTTGAACGATTTTGGAATGTCGATCAATAATCATTATTCAAAAGATTCTCTTATGTCAAATTGAATTAACCGAAAGAAGTTGTCGAATGACCCGAAATTACACGCTTAATATTAGAACATTCAAATTTTATATAATAATTAATGGTATGGTCTCATAAGAATCATAACAATAACTTCTCTTATAACCCTAACAATATCTGTATTGTATTTTTTATCTTAAAACATTAAAAGAAAAAAAATTATTTTTAAAAAATTTGTTAATTCAGTTCAGAGAAATTTAATTAAAATCTCTTAACTCATAATAGTCTAATAAATAGTAATAAAATTTTGATTTAAGTCTAATAATTATTATTATTTATTAGCAAAATTACTGTTAGGATAAATTAGAAAAAACATTAAAAATAGATAAAAAATTAAACAACTAAATATTAAGTATTAATTAAGTGACGACTCGTCACCAATGTTGATCAAGTGATGCAAGTCGATAAGAGTTTCTTGATTAATTGGAGAAGACGTGATCGGATCGTAAGAAAAAATGAAGTCCTTAAAATCGGCAAGGAGAATATCTCGTTATAAATCGTAGTATCGAATAGTATGA